>NW_023613203.1:0-55294 GCF_013339725.1 Rhipicephalus microplus
TTTGCGGTACGTTTGCTCTTCAACCGTGCCTCTTCGGGCCAAAGGCCTCCAAATATTATTATTGCTTGAGTGGCGCATTTCTAGATTTCAGTATACGGGCCGTACGTACGTATATGGTCGAACACCGGGAATACCAGTTTTCGAAAAGCTCGTTGCAGATTGTTTCGACGTGCTGCGCCATTTCAAATATGTAGCGAGAGTTACACCAACATATTTGAATTCCGTAAGACGTGCTAGACTTCCACGGTCATTAGATGTATATATGAAAAATTAAGAAGCTGTTCCTTATTTGAAGAAGTCGTGACTACACAGTCTTTTTAAGTTATGTATGTACTTATGCTACATTTCGGTCACAAAACAGCGAAATAAGGCTATTCAGCGCATTATAATCCCGCGAATTATAGATGCTTTTACAGATAACGCAGTCGTCTGCATACGATAGATAACTCAGCCATCTAAATGTATGCAGTATCATCTGCATGCATTCGAAGTTTAATTTGAGCGCTACCGATAATTGTCACTTCGTCATTTATAAAAATAATAAACAAAAGCCGTCTAAACACCGAGCCTTGAGGTGCACCCGATGGGATCTGTACGCAAGACAACTTCGCGTGGTTAAACGATACAAGTTTCGAGCGCGACCATAAGGAATCTGCTATCCAACAAACCAGCATGTTGTCTGCATTAGAATCTTACACAGCTATTGCTAATTGTTATGTGACAAACGATACGCTTAACTCTGAAATCGCGTCACTTAAAGAATTTGTCACCAAACTCAGTTTAAAGTCAGATGATTTAGAAAACCGCTCACGCCGAAACAATATTCTTTTACATGGCTTAGCGGAAACTCGTGATGAAAATACCGACTTTTTGCTGAATGCACAGGTGCTATCTGAGCGTCTTCAGATACGATGCCCAGATATTGAGCGATGTCATCGCAGTGGGCGCGTCAGCTGGCTCCCGGCGGACGCTATGAACCCGATCCTGTTTTTCACGCAGGCTCTGCTACTTATCGCTCCACGGACGGCCGGCGCGCACGAGGAAACAACATGCTCCGCAGCCGATACCAGCTCCAACACTGAAAACTACGAATACGAATGATCACAGATCCTGGACTTCACCGTACCACCACATTCAACCTCGGCGCCACTATCGACAGCTATAAGAAGATCATCCTACCGGCTACCTATCAGTGGGCGCGTCAGATGTCTCCCGGAGGACGCTATGAACCCGATCCTGTTTTTCACGCAGGTTAGTTCAAAGTATTCTACGGTGAAAACTAGCGATTCGTTCTTTGTCCAGCTGACGTGCCCACACTACCTGAGTGCTTTTATATCATATGCAAAAAAATTTGTCCTGTCGCTGCTATTAATATCTGGCGATGTGGAGCTAAATCCTGGTCCTAGTGACCGGGAACTACTCACAGAAATTCCTGCGGGTCAGAAAAGTATGATGAAAAGACTAGACGGCATAGAGATAACACTGAAGAATGTAGAGGAATCCGTGGCAAAGTGCTTAGAATTTGGAGCAAGAATTGACAAGATGGAGGATAGCATTCAGACATTAGAAAGAAAACTTGTTGATCTTGAAGACCGAAGTAGGGGAAATAATCTCATAATATTCGGTATTACTGAGAATGAAAATGAGACGCCCGAATAACTTACGGAAAAAATTGTTGAAGAAATATTTAAGGAAACACTGGGGGTTCAGGTTTCCTCACTTGTACGGCTGCACAGAATGGGGTGTAAACAAATAGATAAACCGCGCCCAGTAATCATGAGGTTCTTGGACCACCGTGATAAGCTGAACGTGCTAGAAAATTGTTCAAGGCTAAGAGTCAAACGAATTATTACTATGTCGGAAGACTTTTCTGCTTCAACAAGGCATGTTAGAAAGCAATCATGGCAAAGTTCCGCCGATGAAAGAGCATCTGGAAGCAAAGTGCAGCTTTTTTACGACAAGATCAAGATCAATGGCAATATGTACACGTGGGATGATACTAAGAAGATAAGGGTGCGGGTTGGTAAAGATGGCGATAGAACACGACGGTCTAAATGACCTCATGGGCAGCTAAAAACGTTTAGGCGCTTGAATCTTAATGCGTGCAGCATATTGAATAAAATGGATGACTTGGAATGCATTATAATAGCACATAAACCTCATGTAGTAATTATAACTGAAACCTGGTTGCACAAAGACATCACTGACGCTGAAATTGCATTTCCCCACTATAAAATCCATAGATACGACCGGAATTTCCGAGGCGGTGGAGTAGCTATCCTATTCTTGGAATCTATAAACGTCCTAAGACTACAGGATATTCCTGGAATTGAATGTGTAGTTATAAAAATATTCCTCGAAGAATTTAATTTAATTATTGGAGGATTCTATCGCCATCCGAACGCTGACAACACGTTTTTTGATCAAATAAATGAATTTTTGTGTCAATATAAAAATCACGCATGCAAATTGCTACTGGCCGGCGACTTCAATATGCCTCTGATAAACTGGGCTCAAGATTTCCCGGATCCACTTTGCAGAGCTTCCCAGCCACTTGCTTACATTGTTTTGTTTCACAATTTAACGCAACTAGTGAAGGAGTCTACTCGAACTCAACGAAACAGCAAGTCAGTCCTCGACCTCTTTCTGGTTAACAGTGGCATTCTGCGTCGCAACCCACAGATTCAGGTACTTGAGGGCTTATCTGACCATAAAATGGTGTCTCCAATTATGAAAATAGATTTCGCGGCAAGAAACACGGTCCAAAAAAGGAAGATTCTCGTTTATTCTCGTGCCAGTGACGTTGACATTTTGGTTGCTATGGGCAACAGCTTTTCTGAGTTTACTTCTCTGCTGAACATTCAGTAGATAACCTATGGCGCTTCTTTAAAGAGTTAGTGTTCAAGTGCATACAGTGCATACAAAACTTCGTTCCATGCAAAGATAAAGTATTGCGAAATTCTAACCCCTGGACAACAAAAGATATTATCCGGTTAGGTCGTAAGCTGAATAAAGCTAAAAAACAGCACAAACAACGCCCCTCAAAGAACAGCACAGATAAAATGCTAACACTGCGCGTGCAACTCAAAAACGTAATTTCAGAAGCCAAAAACCACTATCAGGAAGTGTCCTTAACAAACTTTCTTCTTTCATCGCCTGGGAAATTCTGGCGTCATATCGCACCAAAAAATAAAACTTCGATCAGTCTTTCCATAAACAATACAAACGTAGTCGACAGTGCAGAAATCGCAGAGGCGTTGAATGACTACTTCAGTTCAGTGTTCACAAACGATAACGGAATTGCCCCTTCTTTTTCATCATTAGACGACATAGATTCCTTAGACAACATTAGCGTTTCTGAAGAAGGTGTGTTGTCGTTGGTGCTGAACATCAATACAAAAAAAATCACCCGGAACTGATGCTATACCCAATGATTTCTTGTTCATTATGCGGAATGGTGCTCCAAATATAACACTTATATTCTCCAAATCATTGTCTAGTGGCGAAGTCCCGAGTGAATGAAAATACGCAAAAATCATTCCTATACCTAAATCTGAAAACAAGTCACTTGTGTCATCATACAGGCCTATTTCTTTGTTATGTACATGTGCAAAATTGCTTGAACACATAGTATTTAAACAGATCTCCGCCTTCCTTGACAGAAACAACATAATTGACCCCCGGCAACACAATTTTCGCAAAGGACTATCGGCTACCACACAACTACTTGAGACAGTTCACGACCTAGCTAATGCTCTAGATAGTCATAGTCAAATTGACATTATATTCCTTGATTTCGAAAAAGCATTTGACCGAGTCTCCCATCACAAGTTGCTTATAAAATTAAAACCGATCCTGAAAAACGATTCTTTACTAACATGGATTCGGGCATACCTTTCCGATACCGAAGTGTCTCAGTAGATGGCTCAAGCTCCACCACCACTTCAGTTCAATCCGGTATACCACAAGGCTCCATCCTTGGCCCACTTCTGTTTTTAGTATTTATTAATGATATAGTCTGGGACATACCCGTTAAAATAAGGCTTTTTGCAGACGACTGCATCCTGTACCACGTCATCAATGACCCCAACAACCAGATCACCCTAAACAAATCGCTGGATAAGATACACTCTTGGTGTTCGACTTGGCAGATGAGCATTAACCCAAAAAAGACCGTCGCTATGAGAGTTCCACACAAAAAAGTCCCTTTCTTTTCACCTATTGCATCAACAATAACTGTATATCTTTAGTTAGCAGCTACAAATACTTAGGGGTTATAATTACTTCCGACCTAAAGTGGAACAAGCACATAGAGTACACACAAAAAAGGCAATGAAGGCACTTGGGTGCTTACGCAGAACCATTGGAAAATCTACCAAAGAAATTAGAGTGTTGGCGTACAAAATTTACGTGAGACCCATACTGGAATACGCGTCTCCTGTGTGCGAACTTCATACATCGGCAAACATTAAAAAACTGGAACATGTAAAAAGAAAATCCATAAGGTTTATTTACAACGCTTATAGAAGAAACACATCCCCCTCGACCCTCCTTGAAAGTTCGGACTTGGAACCCTTAGAACGCAGGCGCTCCCGTGAAAGACTGAAACTGTTTTATCAGATCTATCACAGTAACCTTGGAATCGATAAAACTAAATATATTCTACTGTCAAAATCACGTATAACCCGGTCACACCACAGCAAGAAAGTCCAGGAATTTTCATGCAGAACCACTGCTTTCCAAAAATAATTTTTTCCCCGAACAGCACGTAGTTGGAATGCCCGGCCCGATGAAGCTGTTTCATCCACAACTGTCGCTTCATTCATGAATGCGATAGCAAATCTGCCAGCTATCCTTTGAACTTATTTTTTCTTTTTTAAATTTCATTGTCACCGCATTTAGTCTCTCCCGTGTGTGTCTGAGTTGTATTACTTTCCTATGTTCAGCGCTAGCTCAATTGTATCACGCTTCGTCGATTGTGTCGGTGTGTGTTTTTCTCGCCTTTTTTTTGTCAACAAAACTTGCTCATTCTGAAGCGCTGCATTGACTTCAATGTTTGTAAATCCCTGTTTCTCATCTATATTTCCCCCCGACATCTTTTTTCTGTTTTAAGCTTCTGTTGTTTTCTTGCCCTGGAAAATGTCCAATCAAGTGTATCTGTCACCCACTCCTGCCTACGACTTCGCACAGAAGTCGGTAGTATTTAATAAATAAATAAATAAATAAATAAATAAATAAATAAATAAATAAATAAATAGGCAGATCGCGTGAAGGGAGAACACGACCAGTCATAATGAAAATCTTTGATTACAGGGAAAAAATGCGCGTCCTGAAATGTGTCTCGAAACTAAAAGGGTCTGGTCTGTACATACCTGAAGATCTATCCCCGAATGTGCGCACCTTACGAAAGGAACTGTGGGACGTAACTGCCAGTTATCGAGATAGCGGATCCAGAGTAAAACTACGGTATGATCATGCCTATATTGATGACGTGCGCTACATCTGGGACAATAGTACAGATTCCTTAAAGCGTGATTCTACTGGCGCCATTAAAGAATCATTTGCTTCAAAAACTAAAGCACCTTCTCGTTGACTGCCAGGAATTTCTCAAAAACTAAGTATTTTGTATTTAAATGCCAGAAGCATTGGTAAAAAGCTCGTGTGTTTACTTGCTCTTGTTACGTCGTACTCTCCCCATTTAGTGGCCATAACGGAAACCTGGCTACATGATAGAGTGTTTGGTTGTGAATTTACCCCACACGGTTATGTAGCAGTGCGCAATGGCCGATCACATGACAAAGGTGGTGGTGTAGCACTACTGATTCGTTCAGACATTAAATTTTTTGTGCTCCCTGACACACCTGATGATGAACTAGTTTGGTGTAAACTATGTTTAAATAAACTGTCAATAATTGTTGGTGCATGCTATCGTGCACCAGGTTCTTCCTTAGAATATCTACAAAGGCTTAGCACATTTGTGCACAAACATGACTTCGGTGCCTCAGAATTTGTCTTTATGGGGGACTTTAATGCACCGGGTATTGATTGGCAAACAAAAAGTTGCACTGGGCAAGATATCTCTATTTGTAGGGAACTCTTATCTATGTCCTTAACCCTGGGCCTCACTCAAATTGTACAATCTCCAACTCGCCACAAGGCTCTCCTATACCTCGTTTTCCTCAGTTCTTCAGTTCAGGTTTGACTGTCAAGTTTGCTGACCGGATGGCTTGTAATACCGTGCGCAGTCGCTCTAGATGCTTGTCGAACGTTGCAGAGAATACCACCACGTCATCTAAATACACTAGGCATGACTGCCATTTCAATACCGCGACGACAGTGTCCATCATTCGCTGGAACGTTGCTGGCGCGGAACAGAGGCCGAATGGAAGCGCTTTGAATTCGTAGAAACCATCTGGGGTTACGAATGCCGTTTTTTCACGGTCCCGCTCGTCTACCTCTATTTGCCAATATCCGCTTTTCAGATCCAAGGAGGAGAAAAACTTTGCGGATCGCAGCCGATCTAGTGTATCGTCAATACGTGGCAAGGGGTAGACATCTTGTTTAGTTACACTGTTGAGTTTACGGTAGCCGACATAAAATCTAAGCGTGTTGTCTTTCTTCTTAACGAGCACTACGGGGGACGCCCATGGACTATTCGAAGGCTGGATGACATCATCCGAAAGCATTTCCTCCACTTGCTTCTTAATGATTTCCCGTTCTTTCTGTGACACTCGATATGGATGCTGGCATATAGGTCTCGTGTCGTCTTGCGTTATAATTCTGTGTTTCGTAATTGACGTGCGCTGAACCTTCGAGGCAATTGAAAAGCAATCAGAGAATTCTTTTACTAAGGCGTAAATCTGTTTCTTTTGACTGTCCGGAAGGCTCTGGTCGACGTTCACGGATGTGTCAATGTTGCAGGCCACTGGTCGAGTGGTTGACGTGGTTAAGCTGCATAGTTCGGTCGCCATACAGAAGTCGTGTAAATAGGCAATAGCCGCGCCTTGAGCGACGTGTTGAAGTTCATTGGAGAAATTCGTAAGTAGGACATCTGCACGGCCATTCGTCAAGTGAACAAGACCCCGAGCTACGCAGACACCTTTTTCCAAAAACAGCCCCACATTTGTATCCGCTATGCCTTCGCGGTTTTAAAATGCGTCATTCTTTACGAGCACCATTATACTGCAGCGTGGCGGCACAGTTACGTCACCATGAACAACGCGTAGAGCAGTTAGGCGTCGCTCCTCAGATTCCTCTACAGGTATAGCTCGTTCAGTCGAAAACGACACGCTGGACCTACGCAGGTTAATTACGGCGCCATTAGCTCGCAAAAAATCCATTCCTATAATGAGGTCTCTTGAACATTCTGGTAGCACAATGAAATCGGCAACGTAAATAAAGCCCCGTATTTCAAGTCTTGCGGTGCATCTGCCAAGGGGCGTAATAATGTGATCACCTGCCGTGCGTATGTGCGATCCACTCCACTGTGTCACAACATTGTTTAGCTTCTTCACCATCTTGTGACTTATCACTGAATGGCCAGCACCGGTGTCGACTAAGGCATTCAGCTCCCATCCTTCCATTCTCAACCGCAAATCTGAAGTAACGCTTTCGTGGCTGCACCGATTTACCGGAAATACACCGTCATCGCCCTCAAGCCATATTGGAGGATCTTCGTAATTGATGTTAGCAGCGGCCTCACCTCCACAGGTCGCTTGCTTCAGTTTTCCGGGAGTGGACTTGGAGAGCGATGATCAGGCTGCCTTGAAGGTGCACGTGGGCTGGATTACCGGTGGCGCATAGGCGATGGTGACCGTGACCGACGTTGGCGTAGAGGTGGTGAGTTCTGGCGCGTGGACAAGTACTCCTCAATCTCCGCTAGTCGTTCGCCGTTTCGGGGGCACGATGCATACGACGGGAAGCCTCTTAATCCAGCCTGTCGGTAAGGGCAGAATCTGTACATATGACCCGCTTCGCCACAATAGAAACAAAGAGGACTGCGCTCGTGATCCCGCCAGACGTCACTTTTCCTGGGCCTAGGCTCCACATGGCGATGCGTGCTACGTGCTCCTGGGGGCAGATAGGTAGCCATTGGTTCCCGTTGACGAGGTCCGCTGCGTGCTGTAGATGGGAGAGGAGTCGCCGCCATCGCAACTGCTGCATTGTTGTGTACTGTGGGTTGTCGGAGAACTTCAGAGTACGTTCGGATAGGTCGAACTGGCTGCAGCTCACGCTCTGGTTCTCGTATGGCCTGCCTCAGTTCGTCACGAACAACGTCTGTAACAGATAGTGCAGTTGGAGTCTGGGGCATTTGCAGTCTGCTCAGTTCTTCCCTGATAACTGATCTAATGAGCTCTCGCAGGGCTTCAACGTCGTTTCGCACGCCTCCAGAGAATACCTGTGCAGATGCGCAGTTATTCCGGTTGTACTGCCGAGCACGCTGTTCTAGAGTTTTTTAGATGGTTGTCGCTTCCGAGTAAAACTCAGCAACTGTGCTTGGAGGGTTGCGGACGAGAACGACGAACAGCTCTTGCTTCACTCCGCGCATTAGATGGCGCACCTTCTTATGCTCAGCCATGTAGTAATCCGCACGCTTGAACAGACGGACCATGTCCTCAATGTACATGGCAGCACTCTCGTTCGTGAGCTGGTTCCTGGATTGAAGAGCAGCTTCCGCTTTTTCTTTTCGGTCTGTGTTCGCGAACATAGCCACCGCTTGTCGTCGAAATACCTCCCATGTAGACAACGAGGTTTCATGGTTCTCAAACCTTGTCTTTGCGAAGTCTTCTAGGGAGAAGTATACGCGACGGAGCTTCTCTCTTTCGTCCCATCCATTCAAGTTCGCCACTCTCTCGAACAGGTCCAGCCAATCTTCAACATCCTCGTACAAGTCGCCGTGGAATAGTGGCGGCTGGTGCGGTTGGTTAATGAACAGTTGTGCCGGTGTTACCTAGGTAGTCATAATGGTGGCATCCATAGTTTGAATTCCCCTTCGTGTGAAGTGAAGAGGACCGAAATCAGGTGAGTCACCTCGAACACGGCGACTTGCCCTCGGGTGTACAGGAGTCACTTTCACGGGGTTGATACGCTGGTCGTTGGGGCTACGCTGTCTTGAGCTCGCGGGGCTTCAATTCAATACCCAGCACCTCCACCAGAAATGTAGCGATGCTGAGGCAGACAGGCTAAAAAAACAAGCAACTTTATTAGGGCGAACTTGTGCCCACAAGTCTAATGACTATGGTCGTCGAGTCCGAGTAGCCGAGAGGCACAGATTCAACTAACTTCCTCTTCCTCGTTGTTGGAGCGCACGAACGCGTGGCGCATGCCAGCCTGGTCTTGCTAGTGCTCTTGCCATGATGATTGCGGCGTGCTACTTGAACGTGGCCAACCTGTCGCGGCAGTATAGTATACGTATTGGACTTGTTTGGTTGTGTCTGACAAAGTGCATTACAGTATTTTCAGTCACCCTGTAGATGCTGATGCCTCCTTACTTTCAAAGGATAGGGTTCGGGCCTACTTGTTCCCAGTTGAGCTAGCGAAATAGGAAATTATTGTTTATTACGTTCTTGGATGCTTTATATCATGCTGCGATCAGGTTGCATTGCTGGCCCAATCAACTGCAGTTTTTCAAGGGAACCGTTTTGTGCAGCGTGACCACTCTACATTTTGTGAGAAGGGCATGTCCAAACCAACAAAGGCTAACATGAAATCGATAGTTGGATGGAAATATGTCTGATCAAGAACAGACAAAGACAAAACAAGACATTTCGGCCCCTGTACGGAAGCTTGTTCACAGCGAAGAAAAAATAAAACGAAAAGTTGGCCCCGTATCTGCATTTAACCTGCAAATGTCGTCGAAAGACGATACTCTTAAGTGTGGAGAGAGTGAAGAAAACATTTATTTATGTCCTGCTCAAGAAAATCGGTGAATGGTATTCTGGAGTGCTGCGTTAGAGTGCCTCGAGCGTGCAGCGGAGGCGAACGAGCGCATCGAGTCACGTCACACGTGAGACATGAGTGCCATCTGGCAGTTTTTTTCAAAAACAAAGCGCGTAGCTCTGAGACGGGTGTGCGCGCTCGTCTCAGAGGTGATAAGGTGTAGAACACAAGGCGACGGGTAGGTGCCACCACCGTGTTGCTTTAGCAAAGCGCTGGAAACACCCGCCTTTCCGTGCAAGCGTAGCATGGTCAGCGCAGCATGATAAGCGCTACGGTCCTTAAAATGACTCATGTATGCCTTTTCTAGTAAAAGGCGCACATGCAGAATATATACGTGTTGTTATGGTGCCCCAGATATGCGCAATAATTGCTTTTTAATCGACAATCGCACAAATATGAACGCTGAAGCTTGAGCAACATAGGTGGGCGATGCGGATGAGGTCGGCCGTTTCGAATACTCGATGTTGTTAAGAGTGGACTGACAAATAGACAGACATACCAAAAATTTTGCGTCGAAGGTCCCCAAGAAAGACTATCGTCTTTAAAACGGTGCACCTATCCAGGCCCTGTTTGCAAATCTGCTCTGTGTTGAGGTACTGTGGCAGAGATGATTTGCCCCTCGCATGCACTTGTTTAAAATTTCGGCAGCTGTACAAACAAAATGACATATGATCAGAGGGCATAGATGCATATAATTACTGCATGTAAACTGGCATTCACAAAATTTTCTGCTTTCCAGAGGTTCTTGCAGCATTTTATAGTCTTAATAACAGTGAAGTTTAGGTTCTGTGTATTTATATGTGGTGCATACCACAGCCCGAGATATGAAGGTACACACAACACGTGAGAATACAGAGTCCTAAACTCTGTTACAGCTGAAATAGGTTGCCAGTTGCGGCATAGTATAATAGCTATGCAAGCTGTTGAAGACTGCAAACTTCTCCAAGCACACACCACTGCCAAAAGGTGCAACTTGCAGATTTCAAGAGAGCTTGTGCTTCATTTAAAATGAACTGATACAAATTATTTTACGGAGCTTTGCTGGTCATGCACCTTCAGAGTGTGTGATGGCTACCATTTTTTTAGGGCTAAAGCTTCTAACAGCGACACCAGTTCGTCCCTCGTAGCTTTGTAGTACTGCGTAACAAGTATAACATTTCTACCTCCAAGGTGGTGCCGGTGAGAGATTACTTCTGTGCGTTGTTGAATAATAAAAGATAGTGCTCAATGTACATGCCAATGGCTGCTAAGGGGGAATGAGAGACAGGAGAATTAGGCTTTTAGTTAACGAGCACGCTGCGAATTTTTTTATTGTTCAACAACGCACAGAAGACGAGAAAGGGTTGCTACGTTACACTCGCTGGGCGTAACCTCCTAGGTTTTAGAAAGGTTTCGCGAGGTTGGGCCGCAGTGCCATGAATACAGTGAACTAGTATATACCATGAACTCGAGGTGGTTAAAGGTGGGAAGTAGACACGAAGCGCAAGCGGTAAGAAAGTGTGCGTGTGCCTCCTCTCGTTCAGTCCTTGGAATGTCCGCTGGATGAGGGCGCTTCTATATGAGGAATATATCATGAAAAGATGCGAGATGGTGGTACTTGGAGTGTTGAATAGGTGGACGAACGGACACACTGACAGATGCATGGACGGACGTACGGATGGCTGCACGGACGGATGGACGCAGGAGCGGATGCATGGACGAAAGCAGGGACGGACGCACAGATGAACGTGCGGACGCACGAACAGACGCACGCACGGGCGGCCACACAGACGCACGCATGGATGGACGGATGCAAGAACGAATGGACGAACGGATGCTTCGCCCCACTATCCATCATTCACTCCGTGGATATGCTGCCATTTTTTATGGCTCCATATATGTAATCTACATATCATGTATTGTTTATAACACCAAGTGTTATTGGTTGAAAAGCATAATTCAAAACGCATCTAGCTAGCTCAAACAGCAAAGGTGTTTGAGCAAGTTGCAATGTCTGACCCTATCGAAAAATACTTCGGTGCGTCGTTGCCTGGCAACCCTTCGCCTTGCGCAAGTGGTGTGACGTCATGTCGAACCGTGCGTGTTTGTGCGCGCCGTGTCGAAATGGTCGCTGCCGGGGGTCGCCACAGGAAGGCACGCACTCCCGAGGAGGAGGCCGCGTTTCGCGACGCGAGACTCGCCGCTATGCGGGAGAGACAACGGCAACGACAGGCCGACCCCGAATATGCAGCCAGAGCTCTCGAGAACAAGCGGCGTCGACGATCCCGATTATGCTAGGCGTGTGCGAGAACGGATTACTGCGTACCAACGGATGCGGCGCCAGGACCCAGTCATTAGGGAAGCAGAGTGCGAGCGACGCCAGCCCGTGACCACACGCTGGCAAGTTCAACCACAATGTAGGAAAACGGGAGACTAACCGGCTTCGTTGTGCTTGTCGCGGCACTCCGTTGCAGCAACTGCGCACTTAGATAAAAAACAAAATGCTGCTAAC
Source organism: Rhipicephalus microplus (assembly GCF_013339725.1). Lineage (NCBI taxonomy): Eukaryota > Metazoa > Arthropoda > Arachnida > Ixodida > Ixodidae > Rhipicephalus > Rhipicephalus microplus. Next base: position 12,431 of record NW_023613203.1, read on the forward strand.
GCGAAACTGTCAGCCTCGCCTTGTCAGATGAAGTTTGTTGCGCTTAGAAATCCGCAAAGCCTCAGCCTTGATTCGAGGCACCGACTCCGCCGAGCTCGGAGGTAGCCGCGTTTTGTTGCATTTTACAAAACCCTGTGTTACAAAACCCTGCGAACAACGTGGTTTGCACCGCTCATCATCGGTACGCAAACGCGTAATTTTGTTTTTACTGCGCGAACAGGCGAAACAGGCGCGCGGGAAACGTGGTACTGTGCAAGAAAACAAAAGTATAAATAAGTGCAAAGTTTTTTTTCCATGGACGGCTTCTCATTCTTTAGTTTTGTAATAAGCGATGCTTTATTAGTCCGAGCTAGGCAACTCCGAAGATTTAAAAATAAAAATGCTTCGCGCGCGCGACTGAGGCGGGTGATTTGAAATCGGTTGTGTAGATAGGTCTTCTCTGGTGGCTCATGCAGCCGTTCTCTGACAGCACTGCTAAGTCGCCGAGTGTATCAGGGCATAGAGTTTCATACAGTATTATTGTATAAAACTCTATGGTATCAGGGAGTGCGCCCGATCGTGCCTCGGCAAGACATGGGGTGGGTAACCCGCAAAAGTGCGAACCGCCGAAGAAGTGGCCGCTTATCACGAGGCTCAACGTGCTGCGAAACGGGAGAGAAATCGCTGGCTCAGAAGGCACCCGCCCTACTCGGCCGAACCGGCTGCAGCGTGCCGATCCGGAATGCGCTGGACGAGCGAAGGCCACGGAAACGGCGAGAAAGCGATTGCTACGCGAAGACCCAGACATCAGGGCGGCCGAAAATAAAGGTCGTCGGGTCTGTGCTTTAGTGGAGGCTGCCGGCGTCAGGTTTGAGTGTGGGTTAACTTTCGTTGGAGCAACGAGGCGTTGGTTGGAGTTTGGCCGTTCGTGCAATGTGTGTGATATATGACCGTTGCGCCTAAACTTTGCGCTATTTAGCGAAAGCTCCCGAGTTTTTTTTTTTTCAGAAATGAACTACCTGACGTACTACAATGTTCAAGTGTTGGGCATGTTCGTGGTACTTGCATCCTTTGGCAGCGTTTAGCGCGATCGCGTCGCTTGGGGCCTCTTCGACGCATGTTTCTTGCGAATTTGCTTGCAGGAAAATTCGCGGGGATTTCTGGAGAATGCTGAGCGGGAAATGCTCTTCAAATGGAGAACTGCCGCCGATTCGAAGGTTGTGGCTTCGCGTGAGCATTAATTCCAGATCAGAAAAGCAAGAAATCGTGTCCCTTATGCTTGAATGTTTTTTTTTTTGGGGGGGGGGGCTTATCTTCCGCAGTGGTTATAGTGCTCTACTGCGCTGACAAAGGTCGCGGGTTCGACTCTCTGTCACATTCTCGATGGAGGTAAAGATGCTGGGAGCCTGTGTACTTAGATTTAGGCGCATAATATTAAAGAAGCCCAGGTGGTCAAAGTTTCCAAAGCCCGACACTACAGCGTCCCTCATGATCGTATTGTCGCGACGTCAAGGCAGAGGTCGTAATGCACCGACAAAGAAAGCAGCAGGTTGGCTTTTTTAAAACAGCATGCCAGAGCATTCTCCTTTCTCTTTCTGGCTTCTGTATAGTGCATATATGCTTCGTCATACTCATAGCATGCATGTGGCCAATGTTGTTTTGTGGATGTTAAAACAAAACAATTATTTGATTCTGTCCATTGGACTCATTTAAGTGCGTCTGACAAATGTCATTGGAGTATTTCTCAGTCACCGTGTAGATGCCCACACATTCTTATACTTAATGCTGGTCATGAAGCACCCCTTTGGCTTGTTAAAGAAATACATCCTTCGAAAAGCCGCCATTGCTACGAACTGTTGAGCCAAATATTACAGCCGTGTGTGCACATAAAGGCTATAAGCGGAGCGTGAAGTTGCTGTTTCACCTTGTCTTGTCAAGCTGCGGTAGCATGTCAGCTTCGCATTGCTATGTGCCTCAACGTCGTGGGTTCGAGCCTCACTCGCTTATAATTCTTTTCCTTTTCTTGTGTTTTTTCTTGTTGCAGTGCTTGTTTACGATCAGGTAATGACCGCAATTTTCAAAAACAATTAAGAAGCCTGATTTTGGCCCAATACGGGGGTGCCATGCGCCAGCGTTGAGCGTGCATCGCGGAGTGTGCCAGCCTCCAAGCATCCTGCCACACTGGTACAATAATTATATCTGGCACTGGGATAGTGCCACCGGGTTTTCCAATAGAGTATGCCGTAATAAGTTGCGTCGTGTCACCTGTGAAAGTGAGGAAACTTGAACGTATTTGTCGACTCATGCAATGCCGATGCTGTTGATGCTCCACCAGTGGCACATTGCGCAGATGATCCACTGCTGCAGAATCCTACACAAAAAGCCTGCGATGTAGCCAGCTATATTGCCAACATATGGTGACAGCCAAGGATTGTGCTCAGCCTATCCTTAGAGTTAATTTGTAGGGGATCTGGCAAAAATGCAGGCAATTCCCAATTACACCTAACTGCCTATTTTCTAGTAGTGCGAGCAAAAAACTTGATTGGGGTACCTTCTCGTGAAATGTCTTCCTTGAAGACCTTCTTAGTCAGCTTGAGCACTTCTCAGCGCTACAGACAGTCATTGTTTCAAACTAAAGAAAACAAACAATTGCCCACCAACAGCGAACGAGTGGTCGCACGGTCACTTCCGGTACAAAACGGCAACGTCACCTGCGCGCGCTTGTAGCGCCATTCTGTTCCCCCGAATGGAGACACCGAACCAGACCGCACAGCTGCTGTAGCGCAGCGATAAGCAGCTAACCGAAACTATGAGTTGACAGCAGCAACCATCAGCACCACCACGTTATGAAGAAAGGAAACCACATAACATTTAAGCGAGGTGATGTAATGCAGTGGGAGCATGACGTAATGCGTAGCACAGTGAATGGCGCTGTGCAATGAAGTGAGTTGAGGAGAAATGAGTCAGGCACATATAGCGATCGCTGTATCTCCAGTCCTACTATAGTTTTATGAAACATTATTTCGCCTATGTATTTTTAGAAGGCATACAACTCATTTCAAAATGTTGTTCTGCCAAGTGCAAGGGGTGGTTTGTGGCCCCTTTAAAGGCTAAGGTTCAGGCATATTTGTTTCCAGTTCAGCTTGTGAAAATTACTTTTACAGCTTATTACATTCTTGAGCATTGTCAACAAGGATAAATATATTTATTTCCCAACAGCGCCGCTTCCTGGCTGCTGACGGCTTGCATGCAAGTTTCGAGGGAGTCGCGCTGCTGGCACAGCACACGAGGGTGCAGCTGTGATGGACGTCGGCGGCATGGAGATCGGCGGCAATTGCTTGCACGGACAACTACAGTGCCAAGCCCCCTCAACAACAAGGAGCCGAGCGACACAGAGCCATCCAGGGCCCCAGCAGTGACGATGTTGCCACTACCACCAGCGAGGCCAGCGAGCCAGCGAGTCCCACCAGTGAGTCAGAGATCGGCGGCAACTGCTTGCACTGCAAACTCCAGTGCCAAACCCACTCAACAACAGGGAGCCGAGGGACACAAAGAGCCATCCAGGGTCGCAGCAGTGACGACGACGCCACTCCCACCAGCGAGGCCTTACAACACCAGGCGGAGGCTTCCAAATGACACGGGGAAACAAAAGGTACGGGCAGTCTTAAACATGCATGGTCCCACTCATTTCTATCGATGAGGAAAATCATTGAAAAGCGGGTGCAATACGAAAAACACGCGGAACGACTAAGCAAATATCTATCTCACGAAATTGCACCTAAGGGCCTCCGCCTAGCCTGCAACCCCTCAATGTCTACACTAAGTGAAGCAGAAAGGGGGAAGTGGGAAAAAATATTACTAGAAGCGTCCTTGCAACTCACTCGGGTCATTGCGGACCATAGTGAGCGTAAGGCCGCCGAATACAGTGTGACGGAGGCCACGCAGAAATGGGTATCTAATCTCGGAGAGCATGAGGCAAGAGAACTGGAAAGATATGAACTAAAAAAGAGAGGCGAAATTTCAGTAGTAAAAGATAGAAAATTCAAGCGGGACTGCAGAAGCTCCACTGCTCTCCAACAGGAAAATAGGAATGAGACCGTACAAGAACGCCAGGGACCACCCGTACCGCCACCTAACTTTGAGGAGAAAAATGGGAACTCGAAACTACAGTGCAATCCTAATCAAAACATCCTTACTCTCCAATATGACGCTGACACTCCCGTGCCACGTGATAGCCAAGAGCAGCCAAAACTTATGAGTAAAATGTCCTCAATCTGTCCAACACAACGCTCACACCCACTCAGCTTCAACTTTTGTCGAGAGGCTTAACCGTTTGTCCATCATCCGGTAGATCCAATGAAATTGAACTGTACCAAGACCTCGATAACTTTGCGCGTAATCTCCGCCTCCGTGAATACTTTCATGATCGCAAGGACTGTACGGACGAGAATAGATTGATTGGTGGTGACAAATCATGGTGTCCAGGTGAGCAGGGGGACAAACACCTCGATATGTATATATCAGCAGTTCAAAAAGATATCATCAGAGCGTATGAAAAAAATCGGCCATTTCGAAACAACATATCAAAGTCAGAACGAAGGGCACTCGATGAACTACGAAAAAACACTGAAATTACCATCAAACCGGCTGATAAAGGGGGATGCATAATAATTCTAAACACGTCGGACTACTTAAAGAAGGGGAACGACAACTATCAGACACAAAATTCTACAAAGAACTTGCAACGGACCCGACTCCCGAATTTGAAAGGGAGATAAAAGTAACCCTAAACAATCTCCGCCGGGACGAGAAAATTACCGGCAAGTTAAAAGCAATGTTACCGGCCCATTCTTTTCCCGGTCGATTCTATTTGCTTCCCAAAATACACAAGGCAAGCAGTCCGATAGTATCCAGTAACAGCACATCGACAGAAAATATATCAGAATTCATCAATTCCTTAATAAAAAACATCCCCCCAAATTTTCCCTATTACCTAAAGGACACAAACCACTTCATCTGCGAAACTTCAAGTCTCGACATCCCAGGCGGTAGTTTTCTGGTGACCATGGACGTCCGCTCACTGTACACCAACATACCCCACCATGACGGAATAGCGGCTATGGTTTCTGAATATGTAAAATCTGACTCATCAACTAGTGTAAGTGGCGAGGTACTGTTTACACTTCTTGAACTTGTACTAAATTATAACAATTTTGAGTTTAATGGCAAGCATTTCCTTCAGGTCAGTGGCACTGCAATGGGCACGAAAATGGCCCCAAACTTCGCGAGCACCTTTATGGCTTCACTTGAAATCCAATTCATTGAGGGACGCACCTTGAAACCTTTCTACTACAGAAGATACTTAGACGATATTTTTATGATATGGAACCATGATGACGGAAGTCTTTTCCGCTTCATAGAGGATTTTAACAAGTGCCACCCGTCTATTAAATTCACGCACAAAGTTTCCAAAACTAGCATTGACTTCTTGGACGTCACTGTCATGGTCAAAAATGACCGCTTGTCAACAAATCTTTACAAAAAGCCTACAGACCGTCAAATGTACCTACATTTCAACAGCAGCCATGCAAAGCATTGCAAAACGGGTATTCCATATTCTCAGGCCTACCGGTACCAAAGAATATGCACCGATATGCGGGAATTGGACAGACACGAACACCTAAAGCATTCCTTATTGAAACAAAATTATCCGGAAGACATTATTGACGATGCCATACTACGTGCTCGCAACGTGAACAGGAATGATATAATTAAGGGACCAAACAAAGTATCTAAAACGACTTCCCAAACGAACCTTGTACTAACTTACTCCTCATCAGCGCCACGAATCAACAACATACTTTCCCGCCATTTCAACATAATCAGGCAAAGCAAACAACTAACTTCTATTTTCGCGAAGCCACCTCACGTGGTGTACCGCAGGGATAAAAATCTGAAGGACATTCTTGTCAGAGCAAAAATAAACACCCCCAAAATTCAATCAGGGTGCCATCCGGCCTGCGGAAAAGCTCAATGCAAGGTATGCCCACAGATGGTCACAACACGTGAATCCAAAGCGAATTTCTCGGATTTCAAATTCTGCATAACTGAAAGTCTTAATTGTGACTCCAGTAACTTAATATACATGCTACATTGCAACATCTGCGGACAAGAATATATCGGCCAAACAGACACGCCATTTCGGCTGCGGTTCAATAATCACCGGTACCACGCCACTTCACTGCCGAAGCTACCTTTATCTAGACATCTGCGCCTGCCAAACCACAGTTTTGAAAATATCAGCGTAACTCTTTTGCTGTCCGGTTTCTCAAACAGATGCGAGTGTGAACAGCGTGAGGCATATTTTATTTTCAAATTTCGAACATTAGTAGCCGGCATCGACGAGGACCCCGGAAAACTCTCCTGCCTCCGAGAAGTAAGCCAGGAGGAAATTGGTGACAAAGATTGATAGCTGGAGACCATGCTTTTTTCTGACTGACTCGTACGTGTACACTGTCCTTTCTTGTTTTTTGTTTTTCTTTTTTTCCTTTTTTTCACAGGCACATACAAAGTGTTTATGTTCGCCTACCACTTGATGACCATTGAAGGGAAACGGACGAACATTAAAGGTAAAGAGCCGACCGACCCATTAAGGGGAAACCCTTTCTTTACGCACGCCTTCACGGACCCCCCCCCTCCCCGCCACCGCTGCGACAATCTTGGGTGGCCCGACACACGTCGAGAACTGACCAGCACGTGATAAGAACCAAACGTACACGGACAGTTGGTTTCGTTCTCAGTGTTGACAGTGGTTCTTCCTCTTTTTCACTTTCTTTTCTTTCTTTTTTCTTTTCGTCTTTTTTTCTTCCCTTTTTTCTTTATTTCTTTTTTTAGTTCCCTCTCACTCTCGCAAACATCTTTCAAGGCGAGAGGGACGCGGCAGCAACGAAGTTTGGAAGTTCACGTCAGTATAACTCATCCCCTGATGAAGGGAGGACCCCTCCCGAAACTGTTGGGAAATAAATATATTTATTTATCCTTGTTGACAACGCTCCCGTTGTGCCATATTCCATACCTTCACGAAGACTAACTGGCCCATTGAATTATTACTCCCACTCTATATATATATATATATATATATATATATATATATATATATATATATACTCCGTTTGCAATAGTACACTTTTGACGTGTACAGGTCTGGCAAACAGCATCAGGATGCCGACGCTCTCTCTCGCTGGCCTTTGCCACTTTCATCTCCAACCACGCATCCTCGATGCCCCTCAGGTGAACAAGCGGCTTCCTCTGCACTCACGTTATCACCCCTGGAAGTTGCTGGGCCACTATCTTTAAACAGCAGCGCTCAGTTGGCTGCGTGCCAACGTGACAACCCATACTGTAACCGCATCATCGGGTACTTGAATGACTCGCCTTCTCCACCTAATGCCAGACTACATCGTCAGCTACGGCAGTTCAAGCTAGACAACAATGTCCTGCAGCGCTATACTTAGAATGCGGATGAGCATCGGTGGGTGCCAGTACTTCCCCGTTCACTGCGAAAACAAGTTCTCGAAGCACTCCACGAGGATCCATCAGCTGGACACTTGGGATTTCAGAAGACCTACAACCGCGTTAGGAGCCGTTTCTTCTGGCCTGTTCTTTCTACCTTTGTGGCTAATTATGTCGCTTCTTGTGCACTGTGTCAACGCCAGAAACGACCAACTTCTCCTGCTGGATTATTACAACCCATTCCATGTCCCAATACACCTTTTGTCGTTGTCGGAATAGACCTCGTCGGGCCACTTCCCGTAACGCCAGCGAGCCATCGCTGGATCGTCACAACTGTCGACCACCTCACACGATATGCGGAGACTGCTCCTCTACGCACTAGCTCTGCATCAGACATTGCCGCCATCTTTTTAGAAGCCATTGTGTTGCGTCATGGTGCACCTCGCGCGTTGTTGAGTGACCGAGGCAAGGCCTTCCTGTCCACAATTCTCGATGAAATCCTGAAAACTTGTGGCACAGTTCATAAGACCACATCCGCTTACCACCCGCAGACAAATGGCCTCACAGAGCAATTCCACCGGACTCTAATCAACATGATATCCATGTACATCGGACCGAACCACGATGGGGGCATGCCACCGCATCGAACGCGATCATGAAAATGCCCTTCCTAATGCAGGTTGTTCTACTCGGGTTCATCTTGACTACATCCTGCGTTTTCCGGCTGCCCGAAAGTCCTCCCGGATTACCTCCTGCCTACCTCACCAACAAGCCGCCACTTTTGTTCACCGACGAGAACGATAAATGTCAAGCCGAACCGCATCTGCCACCTTCAGTCGCCGACCACTTCATCGCCTGGCAACTTCGGACATCTACTAGCGCCGCAGCCCTACAAAAGCCGCCTTCGCCCGGATGCCAGTTGGGGCATGCCACCGCATCGAACGCGATCATGAAAATGCCCTTCCTACTGCAGGTTGTTCTACTCGGGTTCATCTCGACTACATCCTGCGTTTTCCGGCTGCCCGAAAGTCCTCCCGGATTACCTCCTGCCTACCTCACCAACAAGCCGCCACTTTTGTTCACCGACGAGAACGATAAATGTCAAGCCGAACCGGATCCGCCACCTTCAGTCGCCGACCACTTCATCGCCTGGCAACTTCGTACATCTACTAGCGCCGCAGCCCTACAAAAGCCGCCTTCGCCCGGATGCCAGTTGGGGCATGCCACCGCATCGAACGCGATCATGAAAATGCCCTTCCTAATGCAGGTCAGTTACTTGCAACACGCTAATTCCTTTCGATCAAGTGATTCCTTTCAACTTGCGGTGTCGTGCCCCCCTGACATCCTTGATTGCTGGCGTAGGTGGCGTAGATCATTGTGTCGATCATTGTGTTCTTTCGCCGTGAATGCCCATTTGGTTTGCCTTCTGCTCATGCTCGCGGGAGACATTGAATCTAACTCTGGTCCTTCCCCCACACTTGAAAGTATTGCTGAAGCCATCGCTCGCGTTGAAAAATCGCAAGACTTAGTACTCTCTGAATTGGCCCTTATCCGAGCAACACAATCAAACATGGAAGGCTTGGTCGATCGCCTCTCCTCCCGTCTTGACGCTCTTGAGCAAATTAACGCAGCCCGTGCCGCTGATCCCACTACCGAGAATGGTAATACCCTATCTAACCTTTCTTCCAGCATTAAAACGCTAACCGAAAAATGCGATGACTCAGAGAATCGCCTCCGCCGGTGCAACCTGCTATTTTTTGAAATACCCGACGTCATTAACGAAACATGGACCGAATCAGAATCGCGTATAATCTCGTTTTGCTCCGAAAAACTTGAAGTTCCATTTACTTCCGTAGATATTGAAAGAGCACACAGACTAGGCCGCTTTCTGGCCAATAAAAACCGCCAGATTATAGTCACCCTGTCCAGATTTAAGGATAAGGCTAGAATACTTTCCGCTGGCCCGAAACTGAAGGACTCGTTATTCTCTGTACGCGAGGATTATTCAGCGCGTGTAAGATTGGCAAGGAAGAAGCTTTTCTTTTATGCGCAGGAAAGCAAATTCGTGTCCTTCAAAATCCGTTTCGACAAGCTTATCGTTGACAAAAAGCCTTTCGTTTATGATGCTGAATTGGACAGAGTTATAGAACTGAAAGCATAGCGTTCACTGTGTGCTTCCAGGGTTCCGTCCTCCCCTCCTTTCGAGTCCATTCCAACTAGAATCGCTCCTCCAGTCTATCAAACTACATCTATCCTGCTTACGAATATCCGTAGCTATATGCCCAAAAAGGAAGCTGTGCAAACTCTCCTTGAGGACACCAGCACCGACATCGCAATCCTAACTGAGTCATGGCTAACCCCTGATATTCACGACAATGAATTACGTCACAGCAACACCCATTTCACGTCTTACAGACTTGATAGGAACAGACGCAGAGGGGGTGGTATTTTAGTTTTCGTGAAAGACAGCCTACCCTCCCAAACTGTGACAATCAGTACGAATTTTGAAATTCTTTGCGTTGAAATAATCCTTCCCACGTGCAAAAACATTCTTATAGCCTGTTACCGCACACCCGACTGCGACCACTCTTTCACAGATGACCTTCAAAATGTTCTTTTTGATCTGACATCCCGGTTTCCTCACGCAAACTTCTTGCTTTGCGGGGACATTAATTACCCTGATATTGACTGGGACAACTTGTGTGCTAATTCACGACAATCCAGAGATTTCCTCGAACTGTGTCTCCTTTTTAACTTATCGCAATCAGTCACAATGCCAACTCGTGGCACAACCACTCTTGATCTTGTTCTTGTCTCCAACCCAGATTTAATTCAGTCAGTGTCATGCATTCCCGGTCTGAGTGACCATAATGTTGTATTGTTTTCATTGTCCATTGCCTTACCTTCGCGAAGACCTTCGAAAAAATTAATACGCGACTTTAACAACGCCAACTTCTCGACGATTAACTCAGAACTTAACACATTTTTGCTCTCCTTCACCCTGTCTGCTTCTACCTGAACAGTTGACCAAAACTGGTTATTGTTCAAGCGGAAATTATTAACCCTTATCGATAATCACGTTCCCCTTATTCGTGTTCCAGGCGATGCTCAGCGACCCTGGTATTCTAATCTCCTAAAGAAACTATCTCAAAAGAAAAAGCGTCTTTTTCGCGCTGCTAAAAACTTTGAGTCAATATCAAAATGGAACAGATATTTCGCATGCCTTCGTAAATACACTCACTTGTTGAAGCGCTCCAAAAAGAAATTTTTTCATGATGACCTGCTTAACATTGCCGGAACTAATCCAAAGAAGTTTTGGAAACTTCTCAACCCTAAAAATAACACGCACAATATATCCTTAACCAACTCCGATGGTTCTCACCTTCCTCTCCCACAGCGGGCGGACGTTATGAATACTTACCTCACTTCAGTCTTCACTTCTGAACCACTTCATAGTATTCCAGTCATGCCGAGATCTAATTTTTCACAAATGCCGCCCATTGACATTACCTCCGAAGGCATCAGCAATCTGATAAAGAAATTAAAAATATCCAGCTCCCCCGCCCTGACAATATTCCTGCCAAAGTTTTAAAGGCTACTAATAGCATTTCTAGCAAATTTTTGGAGATAATTTTTAAGCAGTCCATTTCTGAAGGTTTCATTCCAGATGATTGGAAACCTGGGAAGGTTGTACCAGTTTTCGAGTCTGGCAAGCGATCTGACCCATCTAATTATCGCCCCATTTCACTAACGTGCATCGCTTGCAAACTTATGGAACACATAATATATTCACATGTTGCTCGTCACCTCGATGATCACTCTTTCTTTTTTCATAAGCAGCATGGTTTTCGTTCAGGGCTCTCATGCGAAACTCAACTTTTTGAATTTACGACTGATCTTCATCTCAACCTTGATTCGTCATTTCAGACTGATGTTATTTTTGTCGACTTTTCAAAAGCCTTCGATCTCGTCCCTCACCAACAACTAATCAACAAACTTTCTTCACTATCCCTCGATCCCCTGACTTTATCATGGATTAAGTGCTTCCTAACCCACCGGTCGCAATTCACTGTTATCGGTGGTGCCCATTCTGATACTACTCCAGTAATCTCTGGCGTCCCTCAGGGCTCGGTTCTCGGCCCGCTCCTCTTTTTAATCTACGTAAATGACCTTCCTTCCGGCATTTCATCAACGGTTCGGCTTTTTGCTGACGATTGCGTCATCTACCGTCGTATATCAACTCCCGAAGATCAGCTAATACTACAGCAAGATTTACACATCATTGATAACTGGTGCGCCCAGTGGATGATGAGGCCGAATACTTCCAAATGTAAGTTCATGCCTGTCTCACGAAAACACACTAACGTCATCCACCCGTATTCATTAAACTCAACAGTGTTATCCCAAGTGGATTCTTACCGATGCCTGGTCGTTGTAATTACAAGCAGACTAACCTGGACCGAGCATATTACCAAACTAGCTGCCGATGCCTCAAACTCTTGGCTATCTTAGGAGATCATTGTCATTATCACCTGCAACCCTTTGCAAATTGGCCTTTGAAACTTTTGTTCGTACTAAAATGAAATACGCACCTGCAATTTGGAGCCCTCATCAGATATACCTAATTAACATTCTTGAATCCGTCCAAAATCGCGCCGCCAGATTCATCTCCGCAAATTACGACAAACGAGCAAGCATCAGTCAAATCAAATCATCCCTCGGTCTCCCTGTTTTGTCAGCTCGACGCAAAATTTCACGTCTCTGTCTCTTCCACAAACTTTACTACAGCTTTCCTCACCTACATGGCTCACTTTTACTTCCGCCTGTCCGAACATCTCGTCGCCTATTTAATTCCCTGAGTATCCAACGTCTGTTTGGTTCTACTAACGCTTCATGGAATCATTTCTTCCTACGGCTATCGATGAGTGGAATGGTTTGACGGATGCTATTGTCAGCGAAAAAGTTGCTTTTAAATTTAGAGATTTATTACTAGCTACCCTTGACTCTTAATCGCTGTTTGTCTTTCTTTGTTGTTTTTTCTCTGCCGCCTGTATATTTTGGACCGCGAGTTGACTGTTGAATATTTCGTTTGACATGCTCTGTTTTCTTTTTGTTTTTTGTTGCTACCTGTATGTTTTAGTAATTCAAAAACTGTAACCATGAACTGCATTTTCATTGAAATTTGTACTTGGATTGTTCCCCCCCCCCCTTATGTAATGCCCCGAGAGAGGCCATTAAGGGTAAAATAAATGATGATGATGATGATGATAACTGGGACAAAATCTCGCCGTTCGCAACATTTACACACAACACCGCTGTTCAACGAACCACCGGGTATTCACCTTTCCTCCTCGTCCATGGTCGTGCGCCGACATTCACCATTGACGCCTCTTTCTTCAATGTGACGACAAAAACGTCCACGACTACGCCAGAACATTTCGTTTCCAGGCTCTCTGAGGCACGGCAACGTGCTCAACTCAACACGGAGGCCAGTCAACAAGACCGCAAGCAACGCTATGACAGCTTTTGTCGAGACGTCACTTTCCGTCCTGGAGATGAAGTATTACTTTGGACGCCTGTTCGCACTCCAGGATTGTGTGAAAAGTTTCAGTCACGCTTTCTCGGACATTACGTTATTTCTGAACGGACATGTCCTGTCAATTACCTTGTCACTCCCGTCGAAGATTCCTCGGACCGTCGTTACCGTGCCTCCGAGATAGTCCACGTTTCACGTCTTAAACCCTTTGTTCGCCGTACATTTCCCGCCTAAGTCTCGGCCGGGCCGGCCGCTCACGTGGGCGGGGAAAATAAGTGTGAGCATTGTTTATGCGTCCCATCTTTTCATCTGTACATACTCATCATCACTAGACAAGCTTAGGCTGTGGGGCACATACTCGAGACAATAAAGAAGAGTCTTGAGGGTACTGGACGCCATCTTACAATATATATATATATATATATATATATATATATATATATATATATATATATATATATATATATAGTCTAGTAGATCCTCCGTGAGCGGTCACAACGTGGTTTATTTCGACGTTTCGGCCTAGAGTCTGGCCTTCATCAGGAATAAAGATACAGTTTGTTGGTGCTCAGCTTTATACAATCTCAAATCAGAGGGCAAGGAAAGAGGGAAAAAAAGGAAAGAAAAAAAGACAAGAAAAGGAAAGAAAAAAAAGAAAAAAGAGAAAAATAATATACGGTGAACGCCCCTCAGGTGCCCCCCTTCCACTTTTCCTTCCACTTCCCCCCCATCTCCCTCACCCCTCTCCCCTTCACCTTTCTGATGTCAGCGGTCTGTGTATGTTTCCGTTCACTAGCGCATTCCTCCCGATCAGACGGCCCCTCCTGGCACTGGCGGTTCGGTGTGGGGCAAAAAAGAGCTTTTCAGGAAGTCCTAAGCCTTTAACTACTCGGGGTCCCGTAAACAATTCGTCGTAGAAGGACCGGGGCCGCGTATTGTGGAAGAGGCTGGTCAGCGGGCATTTTAGGAAGTCCTAAGCCTTTAACTACTCCGCCCCCTGTCAACATTTCGTCGTAAAAATAGGGGTGCCCCGTATTGCGGTAGGCTGTGCAAGCGCGTGCAATGCGAATTCCTTGCCCGCTTCTAAATTACGCGTGTCGTGGGGGTTTCCCGGCTGTGCCCATGGTTGCTGTTGGGCATGTCGTGCATGGCACAATTGATTGGGTAGTAAAATAAAACAGAAAACAGACGACAGCTGCACTTAGGAAGAGTAGTTACACTTGGAATTGTTTTGCGTTGTCCAGTGCCCTTCGCAGCTGCAGTACCGTGAACTCAGTTACTATTTTCATTGTTGCCGTTATTGTTTTCTAATGCTTTAATTGCTGCAAGTGTACCAGGATTCTCATTTATTTCTCTATCGAGGGTGTTAAATCGGTGGATAAGGTATGACTCTCGTTGTTCACGTTCTCGATTTGATTTAAATCCCGTCTCTAAGAGCGTTACTGATAGTTTGTCGAATGCATGGTCGGGGAGATTGAGATGTTTTGATAGAGGTAGACTTGGGGCTGATTTCGCATGGGCTCTGTGATTATTGAAGCGAATCCTAAATGGTGTTTCTGTTTGTCCGATGTACTGCATACCACACACGTTGCATTCGAGTAGGTACACCACATTAGAGGAATCGCATGTTAGGTTTCCTCGTATGCTAATCGAAAACTTGGATTGCGTGCTGGTTGCTTTGTCTGTTTCTCGCATCGCCTTACATACAAGACATCGTGGCTTTAAGCAAGGGCGGCATGAATTATTGGGGGGTGATGTGTTAATTTGGGAGTGGACAAGGGTGTCCTTGAGGTTACGTGGTCGTCGGTAAACGACGCCTGGAGCGGATGGGAATGCGCGTTTCAGACGTTCACTTTGTTCCAGAATGTTGTAATGTCGTTTAAGGATTTTGTTTACATTGGGGAAGTTTGTGCTGTAAGTCAAGCAGAGGTTTGTTCGTTGTGGGTATTCTCGTGGTGGTCGCTTCATAAGTAAGTCTTCACGCTTTAGTTTTCTCGCTTTTTGAACAGCGTCATTAATTACATGGGGGGGGGGTATTTTTGTTGCTCGAGCATAAGTTTTAGCCTCTGTGAGCTCGTGTCAAAGTCAGCGTCTCTAGAGCAGATTCGCTTAAACCGGTGAGCCTGGCTGTATGGAATACTGTTTTTACAGTGACGTGGGTGATCGCTTTGGTAATGAAGGTATTGTTGTCGATCCGTTGGTTTGCGATATAGGGTTGTAGAGAGCTTCTCTTCTTCTATCGTTATGGTAACATCAAGAAAATTTACGGTAACTTGCGAGTATGTGTGTGTGAAGTGTATGTTCGGATGTACAGCATTGTAAGTGTCTATAAAGCTGAGAAGTTCGTCCTCGCTGTGGGTCCAAATAAGAAAGATGTCGTCTATGTATCTTCTGTATAACATTGGTTTCAAGGAACTTTGTGCAAGAAATTCAGATTCTAGCTTTCCCATAAATATGTTGGCATAATTAGGTGCCATTTTGGTGCCCATAGCAGTCCCGCTGATTTGCCGAAAATACTCTTGGTTAAACTCGAATGAATTTAATTCGAGGACCATCCTCGTCAATGTTGCAATGGCAGAGAAATCTGGGGTGTTAGATTGTCTATGGTTTGTGTACATGTTTTGTAATGCAGCTATGCCGTCATCGTGAGGAATATTTGTATATAATGAAGAGACATCAAGAGTAACCAAGTACGAGTTTTTCGGCACAGAGATACCCGCAATGTCTCGAAGAAAATGTGTGGTGTCTTTTATGTACGACGCGAGGGTGCATGGAATGTGGCTTATTAGTTTATCCACGTACCCTGATATGGGTTCAGTTATTGTACCGATGCTTGATATGATTGGTCGACCTGGGTTACCGGGTTTATGAATTTTCGGGAGGATGTAGAAGCGACCTGGACGAGGGTATGCTGCTTGCATAACTACAACCTGCGCACCTCATCAGTGCCATCCCCGCACCCAAAAGAAGATTGACTTCTGAAATGTAAGTCCAGCTCATCACTTCCCAGTTGCAGTGCCACTTTCCTTAAAGTACGAAAACTTGCTGACAAACGAATTAGACATGAAATGCATAAATCAACATTGCAAGTGTACCTTCGTGCTAGAATAGCCCCCAAGGGTATGACACTCTCCCTCACACCAGCCGCTACAAATCTAGATAAACACGACCAAATAACATGGAAAAACGTCCTCCTTGAGGCATCTCTTAAATTAACAGAAATTGCTCTTAATCATAGTGACAAGCAGGTAAAGAAACTGGTCGCTATGACCAACACCATTCTCCGCCACAACACTTTATCGAACGAAGAAATCACGCGATTAACAGAATTTGAGCAGAATAAATACCAAGCCATCATGACCACAAAAATTCATAAACTCGAAAGAGACCATGTGCCCAAACCCGCGTTCCCTGATACAGTGCCTTATCATTACAACACCACCACCCAGGAAAACACTAATGGTACAAACGAGCACCCATCTAGGAACACACCGTGTGACACTGTGGTTGTAAACTTATCGGACACGAGCTTGTCACCTGACGAAGTAAAACTGCTATCTAAGGGACTAAGCTTCTGCCCGACCACAAAATTTTTCGATGAATTCCACTTACTCCGAGACCTCGACAACTTCGCTCGAAGCTTAAGGTTGCGCGAATATTTCTTGGACAGGCCTTCTAACCACGAAACAATTCACCGTCGTAAATCAAATGATTGGACACCGAACAGTAATCGAGACAAGTGCTTGGACCTTTATATCACCGCAGTACAGAAAGACATAGTACACGAATACCACAGACAGAAAGGAAACCGAGAAAACTTGACCAAATCTGAAAAAATAAGTATGAAAAATTTGGCATCTAGGACAGACATAACAATAAAACCCGCTGACAAAGGAGGAGCAATTGTAGTCCTTAATACAACCAACTACTTACAAGAAGCATACCGCCAACTAGACGACTCAAGATTTTACGAACGCCTCCCAGGTGATCCGACAGACGAATACAAACGTATCGTATCAACAGAACTAAAGAAACTGTTGGACGCAGAAAAGATAACCAACACTGACCACAAACTGATGCAAGCAGCATACCCTCGTCCAGGTCGCTGCTACATCCTCCCGAAAATTCATAAACCCGGTAACCCAGGTCGACCAATCATATCAGGCATCGGTACAATAACTGAACCCATATCAGGGTACGTGGATAAACTAATAAGCCACATTCCATGCACCCTCGCGTCGTACATAAAAGACACCACACATTTTCTTCGAGACATTGCGGGTATCTGTGTGCCGAAAAACTCGTACTTGGTTACTCTTGATGTCTCTTCATTATATACAAATATTCCTCACGATGACGACATAGCTGCATTACAAAACATGTACACAAACCATAGACAATCTAACACCCCAGATTTCTCTGCCATTGCAACATTGACGAGGATGGTCCTCGAATTAAATTCATTCGAGTTTAACCAAGAGTATTTTCGACAAATCAGCAGGACTGCTATGGGCACCAAAATGGCACCTAATTATGCCAACATATTTATGGGAAAGCTAGAATCTGAATTTCTTGCACAAAGTTCCTTGAAACCAATGTTATACAGAAGATACATAGACGACATCTTTCCTATTTGGACCCACAGCGAGGACGAACTTCTCAGCTTTATAGACACTTACAATGCTGTACATCCGAACATACACTTCACACACACATACTCGCAAGTTACCGTAAATTTTCTTGATGTTACCATAACGATAGAAGAAGAGAAGCTCTCTACAACCCTATATCGCAAACCAACGGATCGACAACAATACCTTCATTACCAAAGCGATCACCCACGTCACTGTAAAAACAGTATTCCATACAGCCAGGCTCACCAGGTTTGAAGCGAATCTGCTCTAGAGACGCTGACTTTGACACGAGCTCACAGAGGCTAAAACTTATGCTCGAGCAACAAAAATACCCCCCCCCATGTAATTAATGACAGCTGTTCAAAAAGCGAGAAAACTAAAGCGTGAAGACTTACTTATGAAGCGACCACCACGAGAATACCCACAACGAACAAACCTCTGCTTGACTTACAGCACAAACTTCCCCAATGTAAACAAAATCCTTAAACGACATTACAACATTCTGGAACAAAGTGAACGTCTGAAACGCGCATTCCCATCCGCTCCAGGCGTCGTTTACCGACGACCACGTAACCTCAAAGACACCCTTGTCCACTCCCAAATTAACACATCACCCCCCAATAATTCATGCCGCCCTTGCTTAAAGCCACGATGTCTTGTATGTAAGGCGATGCGAGAAACAGACAAAGCAACCAGCACGCAATCCAAGTTTTCGATTAGCATACGAGGAAACCTAACATGCGATTCCTCTAA
This sequence comes from Rhipicephalus microplus, assembly GCF_013339725.1. Classification (NCBI taxonomy): domain Eukaryota; kingdom Metazoa; phylum Arthropoda; class Arachnida; order Ixodida; family Ixodidae; genus Rhipicephalus; species Rhipicephalus microplus. Next base: position 30,845 of record NW_023613203.1, read on the forward strand.
TGTGGTGTACCTACTCGAATGCAACGTGTGTGGTATGCAGTACATCGGACAAACAGAAACACCATTTAGGATTCGCTTCAATAATCACAGAGCCCATGCGAAATCAGCCCCAAGTCTACCTCTATCAAAACATCTCAATCTTCCCGACCATGCATTCGACAAACTATCAGTAACGCTCTTAGAGACGGGATTTAAATCAAATCGAGAACGTGAACAACGAGAGTCATACCTTATCCACCGATTTAACACCCTCGATAGAGAAATAAATGAGAATCCTGGTACACTTGCAGCAATTAAAGCATTAGAAAACAATAACGGCAACAATGAAAATAGTAACTGAGTTCACGGCACTGCAGCTGCGAAGGGCACTGGACAACGCAAAACAATTCCAAGTGTAACTACTCTTCCTAAGTGCAGCTGTCGTCTGTTTTCTGTTTTATTTTACTACCCAATCAATTGTGCCATGCACGACATGCCCAACAGCAACCATGGGCACAGCCGGGAAACCCCCACGACACGCGTAATTTAGAAGCGGGCAAGGAATTCGCATTGCACGCGCTTGCACAGCCTACCGCAATACGGGGCACCCCTATTTTACGACGAAATGTTGACAGGGGGCGGAGTAGTTAAAGGCTTAGGACTTCCTAAAATGCCCGCTGACCAGCCTCTTCCACAATACGCGGCCCCGGTCCTTCTACGACGAATTGTTTACGGGACCCCGAGTAGTTAAAGGCTTAGGACTTCCTGAAAAGCTCTTTTTTGCCCCACACCGAACCGCCAGTGCCAGGAGGGGCCGTCTGATCGGGAGGAATGCGCTAGTGAACGGAAACATACACAGACCGCTGACATCAGAAAGGTGAAGGGGAGAGGGGGGAGGGAGATGGGGGGGAAGTGGAAGGAAAAGTGGAAGGGGGGCACCCTGAGGGGCGTTCACCGTATATTATTTTTCTCTTTTTTCTTTTTTTTCTTTCCTTTTCTTGTCTTTTCTTTCCTTTTTTTCCCTCTTTCCTTGCCCTCTGATTTGAGATTGTATAAAGCTGAGCACCAACAAACTGTATCTTTATTCCTGATGAAGGCCAGACTCTAGGCCGAAACGTCGAAATAAACCACGTTGTGACCGCTCACGGAGGATCTACTAGACTATACGCAACGCTACGGCCACTCAACCACCATGCCTGCCTATATATTATATATATATATATATATATATATATATATATATATATATATATATATATATATATATATTGTCGTGATCCCACCGCTGATCACCAGTTGTTGTGATCCCGGGGTGCTGTGGTAGCGTGGTGTAGCTTCGGGTTGAGGAAACGAGCGCTTACAAGATGGGGATACGAAAAACAAACAGGTTTATGGCACTATTTACAAATATTTACAGCATGAAAGGTTAGGAGTTCGCAAACCACGAACGTGGTGGTTGGACCGTTACTTGGTTCAGAGCGTTCACAAACTACGAACGTGGTGGTTGAACCTTTACTTGGTTCAGAGCGACGTCCTGCAATATGCGGCGCCGTTATAAACCATGAGTGCAGGACGTCGCTCTGAACCAAGTAAAGGTTCAACCACCACGTTCGTAGTTTGTGAACGCTCTGAACCAAGTAACGGTTCAACCACCACGTTCGTGGTTTGCGAACTCCTAACCTTTCATGCTGTAAATATTTGTAAATAGTGCCATAAACCTGTTTGTTTTTCGTATCCCCATCTTGTAAGCGCTCGTTTCCTCAACCCGAAGCTACACCACGCTACCACAGCACCCCGGGATCACAACAACTGGTGATCAGCGGTGGGATCACGACAACTGGTTGCAAGCGGTGGGATTCGAAGCTACAAGTGACAACAACAGTCGGCCCAAGAGAAGCAGTTGGCTCGAGACATGGATCACGTATGGGTGAGTGCTTGGCTTTTCCTTTGAGTGAACCAGGTTCTAAAAGAGGGTAAATTTTAGAACTGGTAGTTAACTTTGCCGAAAGACTCAGTTTCGCCGTTTCGGAAAGTTGTTTTGGAAGTAGCGAGCACTCAGTACGATCATGGACTTACGGGAGCTGCAGAAGTCAGACTTGTTGCTGTTGTGTGAGGAATTGGGGATCGATACAAAGGGTTTGCCACGAAAACCCATAATCATTCAAGCGATTAATGATTTGGGGGCTGATGATGAGGAACTAAGTGAAGAATGGGACCTCATCATCGAAAGAAAACTAAGAGCAGCTCAGATGGAAGGAAAGAGTGAAGACGAAAGAGAAGGCCTCAAACTAAAGTTTTTCAAACAAGACTATGAATTGAGTAAGAGGCTGGGACGCCAGCAAGGAGTACTTCTCGAAAATGAGGCAGAGTTCGAGATGTCTAGGTACATGCAGCCATATGAGGTATCATGGGATATGGGCCTGTATCTTAGACTCTTTGAACGGAAGTGTAGTGAACTGAAGTGTGAGCGAGACACCTGGTCTCAGAAGCTACGCACGGTTCTGCCCTGCGAGGCAGCGGATGTTGTTGTGCGACTCAGTGAGCAGCACGCGAACAACTACGAAGTTATTAAAGCAGAGCTAATCAGGAGATTTGTAAACTCTGTTAGCAAAAAGGAAGAGACTCAGGCCGAAGTCTGAAAGCGAGGCGCGTCGCAAAGCGCCAGAAGTTGAGGCGCCTCATAAAGCGCGACAGGAACAGATCGCGCCAGAGAAGGGCCCGCATATTCTCGAATGCATTCATGTAAATGATGTAGAGAACGAGGCCGTGGCCGGTCTGGAGGTGGGGGACGATGTCGAAAGACGCTCCTTGCGTGGATGAAGAGGGTGCCAGCAGCCCTAATGGGCCCAGTAAGAGGCTGGAAACCTTCTTCGTGCCTCAGGGGGACCTTTCGACATTGTCAAATTTAGGCATGGTTAGCGCAGTGGCTGATGAGAGCAAGAGCGCCACGCTTCAGCAGTGCAGCGATAATACCGAGCTGGTTTGCAAACATCGCAGAAAAAGGAAGAAGCGGAGGCGTTCGTCACTGCGCAAGCCTAGGTCGGGCCCTACTCAGTCACAAGAAAGACGAGAGGGTAGGCCGTTAATTCGTTCCAGGAAACGTCAATGGTGGCGTTCCGAGAGGTACAAGCGACGTCCTGCACTCTGCGGCGCCGTTATAAGCCCTGTCGGGCTCCTCCTTCTTCAGTGGAACACCAATCACACACACACACAACAGGTGAGGGGTACGAGCATGCACGGCGCACGTGAACATCCAATTTCGAGTCAAGATCACTGCACTTAAAGGTGGCGCCAGAGAGGCTCTTGCTCGTCGTGTATGTCGCTGGTCGAGGGGTTCCAAGCTTCGGACGCAGACATCAAACGGTCCGCCAATCTGTTCGCTCAATTAGCAGGGCACTTTGTGGCGGCGGTCGCCGTTTCTTCAAAGGAATACGCTGTCTTTGTTGTCCCTCTGGAAACGGTTTTACAGCTTTGTGGCGCATTCCCATCCGCTCCAGGCGTCGTTTACCGACGACCACGTAACCTCAAAGACACCCTTGTCCACTCCCAAATTAACACATCACCCCCCAATAATTCATGCCGCCCTTGCTTAAAGCCACGATGTCTTGTATGTAAGGCGATGCGAGAAACAGACAAAGCAACCAGCACGCAATCCAAGTTTTCGAATTAGCATACGAGGAAACCTAACATGCGATTCCTCCAATGTGGTGTACCTACTCGAATGCAACGTGTGTGGTATGCAGTACATCGGACAAACAGAAACACCATTTAGGATTCGCTTCAATAATCACAGAGCCCATGCGAAATCAGCCCCAATGTCTACCTTCTATCAAAACATCTCAATCTTCCCGACCATGCATTCGACAAACTATCAGTAACGCTCTTAGAGACGGGATTTAAATCAAATCGAGAACGTGAACAACGAGAGTCATACCTTATCCACCGATTTAACACCCTCGATAGAGAAATAAATGAGAATCCTGGTACACTTGCAGCAATTAAAGCATTAGAAAACAATAACGGCAACAATGAAAATAGTAACTGAGTTCACGGCACTGCAGCTGCGAAGGGCACTGGACAACGCAAAACAATTCCAAAAGTAACTACTCTTCCTAAGTGCAGCTGTTGTCTGTTTTCTGTTTTATTTTACTACCCAATCAATTGTGCCATGCACGACATGCCCAACAGCAACCATGGGCACAGCCGGGAAACCCCCACGACACGCGTAATTTAGAAGCGGGCAAGGAATTCGCATTGCACGCGCTTGCACAGCCTACCGCAATACAGGGGCACCCCTATTTTACGACGAAATGTTGACAGGGGGCGGAGTAGTTAAAGGCTTAGGACTTCCTAAAATGCCCGCTGACCAGCCTCTTCCACAATACGCGGCCCCCGTCCTTCTACGACGAATTGTTTACAGGACCCCGAGTAGTTAAAGGCTTAGCACTTCCTGAAAAGCTCTTTTTTGCCCCACACCGAACCGCCAGTGCCAGGAGGGGCCGTCTGATCGGGAGGAATGCGCTAGTGAACGGAACATACACAGACCGCTGACATCAGAAAGGTGAAGGGGAGAGGGGGGAGGGAGATGGGGGGGAAGTGGAAGGAAAAGTGGAAGGGGGGCACCCGAGGGGCGTTCACCGTATATTATTTTTCTCTTTTTTCTTTTTTTTCTTTCCTTTTCTTGTCTTTCTTTCCTTTTTTTTCCCTCTTTCCTTGCCCTCTGATTTGAGATTGTATAAAGCTGAGCACCAACAAACTGTATCTTTATTCCTGATGAAGGCCAGACTCTAGGCCGAAACGTCGAAATAAACCACGTTGTGACCGCTCACGGAGGATCTACTAGACTATACGCAACGCTACGGCCACTCAACCACCATGCCTGCCTATATATATATATATATATATATATTTATATAGCGTGACCAGCCCACATCGTGTGTGAAGGGTGTGTCCAAACCAACGCAAGCCAACATAGTCACTCCCAGGATTCCTGCATGAACGCAGTACGAAGAGGTGCAAGGTTTCCACGATGCCTTCTCATCACCGAAAGTGGCACTGACGAGCAAAGGTGCATCTTTATGCATATTAGTATTATCATCATCAGGAGTGAAATCATAAGGTATGCATCATAATTGCATACCTTTAACGACATGATTCTCCGCATTATTACGGTTCGATCTTCAGATGTGCCAATTAATACTAAAATATTTGATTTACATCACACTTCTAGAATTCAAACACCACAAAACCAGAGCTACATAACAAGCATTAAAATCTGCAGAAAAACTGCATACCTTTTGTAAATTTGAAGAATTTGATGCATAAATCAATGCCCCTCCCCTACCCGATGCTCTGTCGAAAACGTCGTACCAGTGTACTAGTGCAACGAATAGAGCATGGCATTGTGTGTGCGGTCGAGTGAGCTGCATTAAAGCGTTGAAATCATACTGAAGAGAACTACTGAAACAAGTGGGCAAGCTACTGCAAAAAATTAAGAAATATGTGAGCATTCTCCAGAGTTATCCCAAAAGGATGCACCCACTGTGAACACCGTGCAGACGAGATTTCATTGCTCCACCCACTTGAGAAAGGAAGCTTAGAGAACTAAACTGAGATTTCAAGATCAACACGTCGGTGCTATACTGTGTCTAGCGAGTCTTTGTTTTCATGTGTGTGGGCATGGTAGCAGGCATGACAGTGTCACTGCTTCTCAAACGTGTCGAGCAGCTAGGCATCCTCTGTGACAACTTCAAATGAGTGCATATCATCATCATCAGCCCGACTACGTCCACTGCAGGACAAAGGCCTCTCCCATGTTCCGCTAGTCAACTCGGCATATAGCTGCATATAGTATTTATAAATAGTTCCATCTAATGTCGAAATTTCCTGTATAGGTGCTGCGAAAGTAATACGGAGCACGCGAGCTGTGGCCAAATTACACAAGAGTGAATACCACCACGCTCCAGTAAAGAAGTGGTTCCTTATATTCATACAGAAATGATTGCACTACATTCTGGCCCATTGCGCATAAAAATAGAGAACGTCTTTTTCTATAGCGTGCACTGACATTCACTTCTACGTAGATTGGCCGCAGCTTGCGTGCTCCGCATTGCATTTGGAGTATCTCTACATTGTTTGCTGTACGATAAACTGTTTTCATCTTTGGTTAGTGAAAAAAATTTTCTTGCAGAAGTCAGTTGTGCAATTTGTAGGTAAAATTGTTTAAATATTTCATTGGTTCTGCTCGAACTTTCTGTGAGTGTTGTGAATGTTAACCTGTGGTTTTTTTTCCGCTTTCTTTAACTTGTTTTGTGAGTTTTTATGCTTATTACTGTAAAGAAATGGAATGTGTTGTACTTGAACTGTCTCCCTTGCCATGATGCCTTCAAGGCAGCCTAAGTATTCTATAAAATAATGAATAAAAATTTGAACATATTGGCATTTTGTTTTAATTATTTAAATTCAACTCGCAGTTAAAATTTCGATATATATACACACTTACTTGTTAAACAAAAGCGAAACATAGGCTTCAAGCTCATGCTCTAGCTCTTAGCACCAACGTGAGTACGGTCTGCGGATCTCCGAAGTTTCGTATGCAGATATAGTTCTTGCCATTTGATTAGATAGATTGTTTTTCAAAAGTAATATTTGTTCTCATTGCAGCGTGAACAATAGCACACGAAATGGTCTTGAGCGAGGGAAATTGATGAAAATGCTAACTGTTCAAGATTTTTTATTTCTTCAGGAGAGCCACCATAGATCAGCTTCTTAAACAGATCAGCGGTTGCCATACGAATGCTCCTTCACTCGAACGAGACGCAATTAAGCGAAGCGGGAGGGGTGAGTACATCTTGCAAATGAAAGGACATGCAAGCCCAGGTCCCCAGTTCAAATGCTGTAAAGTACTACCCTAACTTCTTGTAGTGAAGTTACGAGGTCCAGTCTCAGTAGTACATCAAGCATATGACAGGTTGACTAGGCAGTGCGTGGCGTATCGGAAGTATTGATTAAATTGATTGATTTGTGGGGTTTAACGTCCCAAAGTATTGATTAAAGTCTGGTTGCATCAAAGAAGAGTTTTTTTGCCTAAAATACTGCATTGCAATCACCATAGATGAAGCAGGATGGCGGGTGTGTTCGAGTCGGGCTCATGCAGTGAATAACTTTATTGCTAGAATAAGAACAATTGGGCATAGTAAAACCAGTGCTGAAGTGGACAATGTGCATTAGGGATGTACATGTTGAAGTGGCACTTATTCAGCCTTGCCGCATCTCTCCTTCTACAAGGGAATTAACACATGCTTGGCGTCTCCTGGGTAGAAGGTACCACTGGAGCTCGCGTTGTTACATGCCTTGTGCTTCGCTGTAGTTCATTAGGGGTGTTGAGGGTAATCTGTTTAAAAGAGCCACTCAACAGGTCTGACAATATTGAGCTGACAAGCGCTATGTGTAGACGAGGCGTTTATGATCACGTCTGTCAAAATTCGCAACGCTATGCGCCACGAAATGGGTCAAATTTCAAGATGAAAGCTGCTCCCTCTCCCTTCTGCCGGCGCGCGCCCAGAGAATGAGGGCTTGACGTGCGCGTATGAATGGCCCTGCGTACACGTCAATGCAGTGACGTTGGCCCTCTATGTAGACGAATCTGCTCTGACGTTGCAAACAGAGGCACATGACATGGCGAAAATTATTTAACACGGCATGCTTATTTTATGTAATTTGTTGCTTGAAGAGATTAAAAAGCTCTAGATAAATAATGAGACGCAAAAAGGTAATGTGAGCGTCTTTTTTCCATTTTTCTTCCGTGAATTGCAACAAGATGCGAGGCTAATGTGTCAGTGTTTTGCATGTGTTCATGTACCCGCCGTCAGCGTATCGAGCAGAAGACTGCCGTGGAACGCTCCTACATGTTTGCGCACTCATTGTGCTCATCTATCCTACCGCGTCTAAGCCAGCGTTTCCAAACCATCCCGCAGAAACAGGCAGAAGACCACAAAATAACGCTGGTCAACAAAGCAACGCCGCTCGCGTGCTCAGGGGTTGGACTTGTTTGGGCACGTCATGCGCACGTGACCTCTTGGTCGGATGCATGAGAGGGTGAGGAAGAGCTTTGGCTTGCGAAGGCTACACAGAGGAGCGGCAAGGGTTTCAAGTCGCCTCTCTCTATCTTCGTTTCGCGCCGCTTCAAAAAACCCGTTTTCTCCGCTTGTGATGAATCGATTAAAAAATTGTTGTGGCAAAATGTTCCTCATCGGACAACCAACAACTTCCACTGTAACTAAAATTTGGTATGGGGCCTGGTGAGTGGTCCTTTAAGGGTGACGGACAAGGGCTCGTTTCTGCCTGGCTCAATTTCGGTTAATATTCACATATGCACTACGGTATCTTTCACAACCATATCGTGGCTTAGTAACCTTAAGCCTTAGGCCCCCACAGTTATTATTGTGCATTGAGATTCATTTGTAATGTGCTGCCAGTTTGTTGTGACATCTTACCTCTCTTTGTCTGTAGGTTATGAAGCAGTTTCCTTTGGATTGTAGAGGACAAAGATCAGTGGCTACAGGACCCACAAAAGTCTTGAAAGGGATCAATGCGTTTACACAGTGCCGCATTCGAAAAGAGGTTGCTGACAAGACCACATGAAGCAAAGGACCCACAGAAGTCTTGAAAGGGATCAATGCGTTTACACAGTGCCGCATTTAAAAAGAGGTTGCTGACAAGACCACATGGAGCAAAGGACCCACAGAAGTCTTGAAAGGGATCAATGCGTTTACACAGTGCCGCATTCGAAAAGAGGTTGCTGACAAGACCACATGGAGCAAAGGACCCACAGAAGTTTTGAAAGGGATCAATGCGTTTACACAGTGCTGCATTCGAAAAGAGGTTGCTCACAAGACCACATGGTGCAAAGGCATCTCTGAGGCCAAGTTATACTCTCCCAAGGTCTCAAGCTGAACGCAGTTTAAATGTCTCAAAGAAAGTGACGATGCTTCTTGATTGCCGGAACCGCCATCGCTAATCGTACGTAAGACACCACTGTGCATCTAGCAGTCACATCCATGTGCCACAGAAAAGCATGCGTTCGTGTTTGTCATTGTGTGAAAGGGGCACCAAGAACGGTCTGTGCAAAAAAGAAGTCAGACACTAGTGTTGCTGTGGTAAGCAAATCACACAGCTGTTGCAAAAAGAAAGCAGGACAGTACACCGTGGCCACACCACGTAAACATAGCATACAATTGGGTTGGCAAGTCATCGTATCACATACTTTGGGTGGATACAATTGGTAGATGACGAAAACTGTACACAGTAGCTGAATTATTTTAATGTGGAGGAATTCTGACTGGAGTTGGCTGATCTTGCATAGCGATAGATAATGATGGCTAATATTATTTTGTGATGATTAATATTATTATCATATTATTTAGCCATTGCATAAACAATGGCTAAATGCTGGGTTGTGTTGACTAAAGTGTTGGAAATTCTGCCACAGCGTCCCTCACCATGTCGTCGTTTTGAAATGTGAAATACCAAGAATGAATATTTTTATTAATATAATTAGGTAACGATGGCTTGTGTTGCCATATAAGGGCTATGTGATGAACTTCCAGGCAACACCTATGCACTGTCTGAAAAAAATCTCCAGGAGAAAGCTTCTGCTGCAATCTATTAAGGAAATGTTAGGAGGCAAATATACCCACAATGACCGCCGAGAATGTTGGCAACTTATTTGTCTAGAAAACCCACGTTAAGTTATTTTACATATCCGAATAATGCACTTGTGAGATTCCACAAACCAGCTGCAAAAGCTGAAGACAGTTCAAAATAGACAAGACGAACGAACGTACACAATGGACTAGCACTGAGGGTCCACCACAAACCAAGTCTTGCCAGAAGTGGAGTCTTGGTAAGCCAGAAGTGGAGTCTTGGTAAGCCAGAAAAGAAAAAAGTATGCGAAAAATTTCTTGCCCACAGTACAACCATTTCATATAAACAATATACACTATTTTATCACTAGACAGTCATTAAGTCGTTTTCTCATGGAACATGAAACTCAACATTTGCTTTACATAAGAGTTTTTGAAGTTGTGGCTATGAGCACCGCTGTGAAGTCTTGAAAACCTGACTGTCTCGAAATGTTGATGAATGTTCATATGTACAGGGGGGAGTGGGGCAGGCTACCAGGCCACGCTCCCATAGGAATAGATGGGATAGTGGCCTGGAAACTTTCAATAACCCCTCACCCCCCCCCCCCCTTACATTGAAGAGTATTTACGCAATAACACAGAAGCATGGTTCACGCAAACCTTGAGTCTACGGGCTTAAATTTTTCTCCCAATCACAAAAAATTGTTTGGTCTAACGTCACACTACCTTATCAACCGTGGGTCTCAACAATATGAGAAAGGAGAAGAGGCCATTAGACACGACGTGGGATTGTCCAGCCATCCACATCACTAGCCATCAATACCGACAGAGGCGATCACTTAGATAAAGCTTAGTTTACTTAAGCAACACTCGGTGACATCAAAAAGGTTTTGCATGCGCAGGCAACTATCCTGTGGTGCAAGGGAACAGCTCTATTGATGATATACGTATTGAGAATAGGTAAGAAGGGGGGGGGGGCACCTGCACCTTTGCCTTCATGCAGTGAGTAGTTTCCCACATGATCATGACTTCTGTTGATTTTAAGTTAGCCACAGGTGCCTAGAAGCGGCCGTTAAATGTGAAGGTAAAATTAAGGAAGAGCTGAAAGCCTTCAGCATCAGCTCATTGTGCCTTAGTGACGACACACCAAAACCCGAGGTTGTGTTTTTGGACTGACTATGCCTCACTGTGTAATTACTCCATTTATCAGTACCTCGGTGATGAGCCACAGCAACGTTACAGCAGTGCACAGTTGCTATTACAATCTTGGTGATCCTAGATTTATGTTTTTTGATAAGGTGGTGTTCGTTATGTGATTGAGTCGAAGGACAGCGCTTATGTGCTCTTTTAAGCTGGGGTGTCATGATGTGGTGAGCACGCACAACTCTCACGATGATTGTGCAGTTTGGTTCGTCTTCACCAGGACATACTAGGCTTGCAGAATTGGAAGCTTTCGCCAGGGTTCGTGTGTTTTCAACGTTCCCAGTTTGCCCACTACCTTGGCGTGCGTCCTCAGGGTTCCCAGCTGCTTACCCGAAAGTTACAGCTTCGATCCGAGCCACAGCGGTCGCATATTTTCTACTGGCGAAAATGGCAGGGGCTTATATACTTCAAACCTCATTATAACAAACTTGCATCTTACACGAAAATAACTTCGTTACATCCGAAAATTTGTTATAAAGGTATAATTTTAACACTACAGCTGTTGCAAGACTATTTTTCATTCACTTTGTTATAACCGATATTTGTTATATCCACGTTCGTTATATCGAGGTTTGAGTGTACTTAAAGAAATTTACATGCACCTGAGGTATGCGAAATTTCCTGAGCCATCCACTACAGCGTGCCTCATATTTGTATAGTTTCAATATGCAAAACACCAAAAATATTGTATTACACTTCCTCGTATACTTTATATTCTCTCATGCCAGTCTCCCGACACCGGAACAGTGAAGCTTATTTTGTCTTTTGACCTCTTTTCAGCGATGCCTCTAGCTTCTAGAAGTTTACTGAGGACCAGCAGTCGAAAGGAAGAAGAAGCAGATGATGATGGCGTAATAGGAGCTCAAGGTAGACACAGATTAACAGCGAACTCTGCTTGCACGGTAGAAGATACGGAAGGGCCTGCCACAGTCGGGAAGAGTCTTGTGCCAATGGACTTTGTTCGCGAAAGTTTCAGTACCTGAATAAGGCTTCAACTTTTTGGAATTGTCATAGCCTCAAGCCTTTCCAGTGCAACTTGTGTCTACAGACAATTGTGACGTGAAGTCATCTGCTTGAATTCCACATGGACAGAGTGAAGGCAAACCTGAAGGAAAATTACAATAGAAATTTATGTTCCTCCTATAAAAAACACGTTTCCCATAACAGGAGGGGTGGGTCCAAATAGGAAGTGCAATACGTCCCAAAGAAGGCATTAAATTTTTTTAAGAGGGCAACAAAGTGTTTTACAATGTGAATCAAATGCTGCATATGTGATCAATAGAGTGATGTACACCTCCACTAGACAGATATTATGCTTCATAGTCTGTCTCAACTAGGCTTGTGCGAATATTCAAATGCTGCGAATATTTGAACGAATAGTAGTAGAGTATACGAATCTGCTTTGATTCGAATTTGAAGTATTGAAACTTTCGAAGTATTCGCAATGAACAAATAAGTGTATATTATATTGCACGTAACCTCCTGTAAAAGTGGTTTCACTGAGGTGTAGAGGTGACAAGCCGTGAAGGCATCTAAAAAAAATCCGTTCTGCCGCGTAGTTCTACTTCAAATTCAATGGGGCCCTGCAATTGATTGATTTGATTGATATGTGGGGTTTAACGTCCCAAAACCACCATATGATTATGAGAGACGCCGTAGTGGAGGACTCCGGAAATTTCGACCACCTGGGGTTCTTTAACGTGCGCCCAAATCTGAGCACACGGGCCTACAACATTTCCGCCTCCATAGGAAATGCAGCCGCCACAGCCGGGATGCGAACCCGTGACCTGCGGGTCAGCAGCCGAGTACCAAAAGGGGGCCGCGCAACACTTCTTGTGCATGGTCACTGCCGATCGGTAGTCGAGGCTACCGATCACGCGAGCCTAATATTTTGGCACAGCGCGCGGCCTGAAATTCACAACAAATCCTCGAAGTCAGCTAAAAATTGCTCTCTTCTGTCTGCAAATGACGCCACAAGCTCAAAAATCTCTCGTCACAGCCATTCAATCAGCCATTGCTTGATTTGGGCATTGCGCACTGGGTCATTACTGGGGTCGCAGCGGGAGGCCGCGACTTGTCCATGTGTACGTGCGCGATCGCACTGAAAAGCCGCGTATTTGAAGAAAAAAAAATCGCAGCATATCCACGGAGTGAATGATGAGTGGGGCGAAGCGTCCGTCAGCCCATCCGTGCTTCCGTCCGTCCATTCGATCTTGCTTCTGCCCGTCCGCGCGACCATCCCTGCGTCCATCTATGCGTCGGTCCGTTTGTGCGTCTATCCGTCCGCGCGTCCGTCCGCCTTCTAGTCTGTCCGTCCGTGAGTCCATATAGATAACACTCGAGTACCGCCATGTCGCATGCCCTGTGACACATATCCACTCCGCGCTTCCGTCCGTCTGCTAGTCTGTCTGCCCGCCCGCCCATGCGTTTGTCCGTGCGTCCATATAGTGAACACTCCAAGTACCGCCATCTCGCATGCCCTGTGGCACATACCCGCTCCAGAACGGGTATGTGCCACCAGTGGCTACATACACCAACGGGGGATGGACAGGCCCACACCAAGAGGAGCTTCGCCCCTAAAAGTGCTCCAGGTCACGATGCGTGCGTGACGTATTTTCTTTACCCGTGTCATCCCTTCCTGCTTAGCTTTCAGCGCTTTCGTCAGCACTAGAAGAAAGAATACAGTTGCAGCACGCGAATTTTCGCAATTTCGCTCGTACTTGACGGATTCTATAAAAGATTACGGTGGTGAATTCGTGAGGCAATAAGATTCTTTAGTGAATCCAAGGCTTCTTGAAAAAGTGTTGCAGGGCTCCTTTAAATGAACATATCGCCCACAAACCGATTCACCATATATATTGAAGCTCGTTATGTCGGCTTATATTCCATATAAGTATACAAAAAAATTTTGATGTTACATATTTGACAGGTTATCACTTACATCTACCAAAAGTGGAATTCTGGTACTACTGACAGTTGTTTTACCTTTCTTTGAATGAAAAAAAAAAGAATTTGCATAGGAGCATTATTTCATGCTTCTTGATTATTGTGCAGGTTAATTGATAAGTATGCCCATTTTTCTGTATATGTCATATATACTGCATGAATTCGATTCGAAATTATTCGACCAATCTCACTATTCGCTTCGAACTTAAAATTCACTATTCGCACAAGCCTAGTCTCAACAGATGTAAAAAGTAGATATTGTATTAAGTAGTTTGGTAACCGCATGCACACATTGGCGCTTGCTAGACAGAACCTATGGTTGGAAAGTAGGCACTAAATCTGACCACCTTGCATGTTGATAGACCCCTTGGGCCATGTGACACTCGTCTTGTCATAGCAACTTTTGGTTTGTTATATCTATGTAGACCACCTTCATTGGTCTAAAAAGGTATAGCAATTCTATATTCCTCTTTGTCTGTACACATATTTGCATGTGTATACCATTAATAACAGTTGGTGGTTTTCCAGCAAGAGATACCATAACAGTAATTGAGCAATTCAAAACAGAAAATTGTTTTTCCCTTCAGCGTCCCTTTCAGAGAAGAAATTTTCACTGAAGGCTTTCCTTCAGTGGTCTAAACAGATATAACAATTCTATTTTCCTCTTTGTATCTACACACTATTTGCATGTCTATACCCTTAGTAACCGCCCCGCCGTAGTGGTACTGGTTCATTTAATGGTACTCGCTTCATTTAAGGTACTCGGCTACTGACCCGCAGGTCGCGGTATCGGATCCCGGCTGCGGCGGCTGCATTTCCGATGGAGGCGGAAATGCTGTAGGCGCGTGTGCTCAGATTTGGGTGCACGTTAAAGAACCCTAGGTGGTCGAAATTTCCGGAGCCCTCCACTGCGGTGTCTCTCATAATCGTATGGTGGTTCCGGGATGTTGAATTCCACATATCTGTCAATATCAATACCCTTAGTAACCGAGAATGTTTTTCCAGCAAGATATTCCAAAACGGTAATTGAGCAATGCAAAACGAAAAATTACTTTTAGAATCCGTCCAGTACGAGCGGAGTTGAAAAAATTTGTCGCATGCTGCCACTGTAATCTCTCTTCTAGAGCTGACGAAAGCGCTGAAAGCTAAGCAGGGAGGGATGGCACGGGTAGAGTGTACTAGAAGCTTTTGAGTGGCGCGAGCGGCTGCCTGGGAGCGGCCGTTTCGGCGTGGAATGATGCGGTGGCGCTGGCGTCGACAAATCTACCCGGGCGGATGGCTGGCAGGCGTTCCGCGTACGTGTTGGTACCTCTCTGTCGCGCCAAGTGTGAAGATGAGCCCCCTCTTTTTTTTCTTATTCACATACCTCCCCTTTTCCGCGCAAATAAACGTTATTTGACATTATTGTTATTGAAGTTGCTGCTGACCGCACTGCAGCCCGAAGCAGCATAGTACATTGTACAATATAACGAGCGCGTTTTTTTTTAAATTTTTAAAGTGTACATATTTTATACGAGAAACCAGCTGGCCGGTACACACCAGAAGCGCCCCCCCCCCCCAAAAAAAAAGAAAAGGAATATGCTGCACACAAAACGAAGAACTCTTGGTCGATTCCACGTAAAACACCAAAGCTGGACTCAAATAAAAGGCTCGTTGCTTGTGGCTGCGTGCACACACGACAAAAAGTAGGCTTTATTGATATTATTTGAAGAACAGCAGAGTTTTTCCAAACCTCTTTTTGGTTTCGAAATATGGGAATAGATTCATTGTTGTAGGACCCACAGAAATGCAAATACGTAATACTGCAGAAGAATGTCTTAGGTGAAACATAGTAGTCGAAGATTTTGAGAGTTTAAAAAACGCAACAATACTGCAAAGCAAAGTCGTAACTAATGATAATCTTAATTGATAATATAAAAATGCAAGGTTTACATATTTAAAAAAACAATACATTTGGACTTAGGTAAATTGTAAAAAACGTAAAATATAGAGCCAGGATACAAAAGATAACATAAAACAAAGCAAACAAAACAACAGAGTTTAGGTTGTCTTTCCAAAATGCATTTAAATTTAAAAAAAGATGTTATGGTCGAAACATCGTTTGAAGGGACACTGAAGTGTAACAATGAATTGGCTTAGATTGATTAATTATGCACCGAGATCCCTAATGCTGCTAAATTTACCATCACAGGTTTAATACAAAAAGATTCAAGATCAAAGATTTATTTTGAGATTTCGCGTCATTATTTGCACGTTCTCTCGCTTACAAGCCTCTTCTAGGAAAAATTGTTTTTCTTCTTGGTGTATCGTCCAAAAATTAAGTGTGTAAAAAAATATGCACGAAAAATGACATACTTTTTACGCCACTGTAGCATTTTATAGCCTACTCAATTTTAGGTGCTGCTGTGCGCTTCTTCGTTTCTCATCCCGCGACTTGTTCAAACAGGTGAAGTATACGGCTCGTTGAATGCAAAGTTCACGAGTGCTAGGATTCAGTGAGCACGCTACGTACGACACGCCGTCGAATCCAGGAAACTCGTGCAGCGCCCATGACTTTGATGGTAGGACAAGACCACGAAGGTCACCGAGAGTGACAACCGCGTCAGACGAGGGACTTGAGCTTGTCTCGTCAGCTTCGTCGCCATCTGAAGAAGTTGCACCGTTGGTATCCACAAGGAGCTGTGCAGGAGTGCTAATGCGTCGCCGTTTTCTGTTGTCGTTCTCAGCCGGCACACAATGATGCCGCCGCTTTGTTTGGGTCCGCGGAGCCGGAGTTTTGAGCGTCAAATATGCAGGCAGGTTGGGCAAGATCGTCGGGACTGCATCAGGGGCAAGTGTCGGCGTTCCCCTAGGAATTCGGACTTGAACACCATTGATAACATGTACGTAGTCTCTCACAATGAAATGCGGTTCGAAATGTAACTCGCACACAGCACAATCGGCGTCAAGTGGCTTGTCAAGCCGATGGAGGTTCCGCTCCCAAAGAAGTCGTCGTTCTTCGTTGTTCGGGGCCTTAAAAAGCGATAACTTCCAACTTTGTTGCACACGCGGATATCCAGTTGTGCAACCTGGCGCGTAACAATGGTTTAGACGCTGCTTCTTCGACATTTCGCGACTAAAACCGAGATGCCGGCCATGCCGCCGAGCCAGCCGAGTAAACCAAGTGGGTAGATTGGGCGATGGCAGCGCCGCCGCTACTTTCGCCGCAAGTTGGGGATGGAGAAAGCAAGGGGAAAGCGTTTCGGTCGCGCCACTCAAAAGTTCTAGTACACTCTAGCACGGGGAAAGAAAATACGTCACGCACGCCAGTGACTATGAGCACTTTTAGGAGCGAAGCTCCTTAAGGCGTGGGCTGTGCGTCCCCTGTATGTAGCCACCTCTCGTTCAGTTCTAAGTATTACGCTATCCACCACCCGATCTAAAGGGTACAGTCATATCCATCCGTCCGTCCGTCCGTCCATCCATCCATCCATCCATCCATCCATCCATCCGTCCGTCCGTCCGTCCGTCCGTCCGTCCAAAAGATGCAAGATGTTATAAACTAGACGGCGGTACGTGTAGTTGATTATGAAAGACGCGAGGTGTTATAAAATAGGAATGATGCCACATATGGCGCGTGTCATCGTTCGATATAGTGCGGCGACGTACGCTAGGGGGAGCGTTGCAATAAAATCGAGTGGGCAAAATGTACGGAGGATTCATGGTTTACCAGGTTTACCTCCGGAGCTTCGCCCACTCATCATCATTCACTTCGTGGATATGGCGGCATTTTTTCTCTTCGTTTTTATTCCAATACACGGCTTTTCAGTGCGATTCGCGCACGTACGCATGGGCAAGTCGCGGCCTCCCGCGGCAGCCCCAGTAATGACTGAGCGCGCCATGCTCAAAACAGCCAATGGCTGTGACGAGTGGTTTTTGAGCTTGTGGCCCTTATTTGCAGAGAGATGAGAGCAATTTTTAGCTGACTATAAAAATTTTTTGAAAACTTTTTTTACTTCTTGAAAAGTAATCCCGTTACTCCATCTTTTTGGTAACGATTCAACTGAAAGTTGCGCTGTGCGTACGCGGGCTCAGACATGAAAATGAAGCATTTAATTTCACTTACGGGTCAAAAATGGATGCTCAGACCACCTCGAAGAAATTATCTTTGCTGGTGCAGTGCTGGAAGAGTGAAGTGTTTGTTTCCCGCTGTCGGTCTCAGTTTGCAAAAAAAAAAGGAATGCGTACAACTAGGCACGTAGCCAGAAATGTTTTTCGGGGGATGGGGGTGCACCACCTTGATTTGGCAAGAGGCACCCACTTGGAATGGCCATTTTTCGCTCTCTATGCAATGACAAAAAATATTTGGGGGGAGGGTGCGGGCACGTGCCCGGTGTGCCACCCTCTGGCTACACCCCTGCATACAACCTCTAAACACCCAAATTTTTTCGAGAGGCCGTCACACTTTGATTAGACTGACACAACGTTTTTCATTATTATTTCCACCAAGGTGGTCGCAAAGTGGCCGGGCATCACTTTCCCTTGCGGGAGGTGCCGGATTCGGTACCGAGAGTCGGCCGGCTACCCGATTGGTTTATTCCGATGGGTGCACGCATGCTTATTAATGGTGCTACAGCAGCGCGAAACTTCAGTTGCGTGGAATTAAAGACTCCTCAAGCTAGGGCGTGGGACCAGTGGGCTAGTCCGCACGACCTATTATGTAAGGAAAAGGAGGTCGTGACATGGTTCGATAACCAGGAGTCCAGTTTTTTTTTGCTTCTTGAAAATCAAGGTAAGAAAAAAAAGTAATCCACGCATCTCCCCGCAGTGAAACATGACGAGTGAGCAAAGAACTGGGGAGCTTTATAACCCGTCCACATGCGCATGTAAATGAGTGACAACGCGTGCGCACGGTATATACAATATGTTTTATTGGTCATAACTGGTATGCTGTGCTGAGTTTTGCATTCCGTTTTGCCTTCATCAATTACCGCTTACCGTGGCGCTACTCGACACTGTACCAGCTCTCGTTAGCGTCACAGCTGTCGTTTTGAGGGGGAGAGAAGACACACTCGATTATTTTGATGCTTCTATTGCGATA
Source organism: Rhipicephalus microplus (assembly GCF_013339725.1). Lineage (NCBI taxonomy): Eukaryota > Metazoa > Arthropoda > Arachnida > Ixodida > Ixodidae > Rhipicephalus > Rhipicephalus microplus. Next base: position 49,697 of record NW_023613203.1, read on the forward strand.
GCACTTACGCGTACAGTCTCCACGGCTTTCTGTCGTTGCTGTCGCTGTCATGTCACGTAGAAAGTCGAGATCGATAAGATCCCCCAGGGGCCCCAGCGCATCGTACTTTCTACACGCTGGTGATAGCACGCGAGCGGGCGCGACTGAAGCGCAAATCAAACGAACCGGCCGATATCCGTGGCTCTCAGGCACATGCGATAAGATCCCAGCGGCTGGTAAACCAGTGGTCGAATGCTCAGGTAGACAAGAAACCCCTTGCCCGTCTTTATCGAGCGTTAAAAGACGGGATCAGAGGGAATGGGTCCCTGGAGCCACAACTGCGACCTTTGATTTTACGAGCGTGGTAACGCTGGCGCGATCGTTATCTAGCTATCTCGGCGGTGGGCGGCTCGGCTCGCATACCCTTGTATACGCGCTGCGCTTTCAACGCGAAGAGAATGTGCAAAGAGCGTCCTTGGAGCGGTCGTGCTCTCTTAAACCAGCGTCTTGTAGAGTTGCGTGAGATCGAATCCTAAAGAGTTGGCTGCCAGCCTTACTTCGTATAGGATTACAATTTATTGCTATCGCATTCATTGCTTCACCCTTGTGGAGAAACTGTCACTATTTTTTTTTTCGCTGCGCGCTCTCAGTCACGACAAACTTGCGCCTGGATTTCACACCACCGTTTGAAATCAGTGACGTGCGCTTAATTGAGCGCTCGTTTATGACCGTACGATTTGACAAACGCTGAGGTAGGCTCGCATAACGTTTGGGAAAACGGGTAAACCGCATGCATCATCAAAAATATGCCAATTTGAAAAACGCTTTGCTTGTGTCGAGCTAGGCTTGGGTGGGATGAGGGTAAAAGCATAAACGTTTTGTTCTCGTTTTAGCGGGAAACAAAACTGAGCAATCATGCCAGCGGTCTGTAAAGATCACGTTATGTATAGGTGTTCTTTTGTTGTTTTTTTACAGACCCGTCCTGCATACGCTGACATCATATTATGGAGACTTACGACCGGCGCATGAAACGAACGTTTACCCAACAAACACGTGGCGGAGCAGCCGCTTTTCTTCTATTATCGCATCTGATCTACGCGCCGATCTTCTTTGCAGACATGGCGAACGCCTCACTAACGCCAAATCTGACAGTACGACCCGTGTGTTTGCGCACATGTAGCTCCATCGGCGAAACAATTAGAAGCGATAATGAAGAGCCCCAGTCAAATACTGCCTCGCGTGTTAGATGTCATTAACGAGTAAGTAGGTGTTCGAACTGTCGAACGTGGACGCGCGCTCAGATATCGCACGCAATAAAGCTGTTTCACACACACACACAAAAAGGCGTCTCCTGCGGCAATAAAATGTGCAGTCCCCACCACGTATTGAGTGCCGAGAAAACGCATTCCGCGAAACGCATAGCGACAACTGAAATCGATGGGATTCTTGCGAGTTAAAGATCCTATACTCTCAGCGAAAGACCTGCGGTCTGGCCTGCGCAGCCAAGGGAGGGAAACACTTGTGCTAACTCAAAAGCACTCGTAAGAGGTTAGAAGTATGGTATCCATGGTAACGCAACCGAGTCAAGGACGACCGACATGCACGAGAACACCGGGCGGCAGTTTGATGCTGGTGAAAACTTCCGAAAGAGCATCGTTGATGGCGTGTTGGAAACTGCCAAATATGAAATAAGCGCGCACAAGTAGCACTTGCAGAGTCTTGAGTCAGTGGTCAGGTAAGTGGCGACCCGATCCGGCTAACAGCTGGCAAGTTATTTCAACTCACAATTGGCAACGTGGTAGAAAAATAACTATAGCGGTTTAACATGTCGTGCGACGCAGCTTATCTATAAGCATACAACTTTAGGTAGGACCCGACGTAATTTGCATCCCGGCATTGATTGCCGATGTACGCGGCACACTGAAAAACACAACTAAGCATGTATAGGTATCAAACTATGATGGTTGTTTAAACAATTGTGAGCTCCAACAGACAAAGCCAATACAGATAAGTCATCAGAAGTGAAATTTCCTTTACTGAATAATGTATCTGCTACATTCATTTATTTAGGATGCCTTTCCTTCTGAAGAAGCGTTAGGTAGTAAGTATAGTTAAGAAACTATACAAGCTTCATGAACGCATAATGAAAATGATTTCATGTGAATATATTTTACACAACTGTGCGTCATTTAACGTAAGAAGCAACTTACAGTTGACTCAGCGGGCTTTTGTGTGCGTCCTCCACCTATGAGTGCGTGAACAATATTTTTGCACCCTGCTTCATTAATAAAGTAGCAACATACTAGCTCATCATTAAGCATTCAGTAAGTCTAATAGACCTCACATATAGTACGATATAGTGCTAACAAAAAAGAGGCATATGACTTTACTAACTCTTCCAATTTTCATTCTTTTCTATGGCAGAGTACCGGTGTGACGTCAACAACTTCCGGTTTACTATACAGTCCTCGACTGCTCACTCCGATTCCCCGCAAAAAAGAAAAAAAAGGACGATTGTTTTAAAAATTGTCAAAGCGACCATTATGTCGTCCTTCATGAGGCGCCACTTCAAGGGGTACGGAAGGATCTGCAAATATTTCGGTCTTCTGCTCCTGCGCAGTTCTAGGACTTCGGAGTCCGAAGAGCAGTTCCTTTCCTGGAACAAGTGCTACCTAATCTATTCCGCCGCTTGCATGTTTCTGTGCGCCATCAACGAGATCGCTTATATTTACGAGCTTTGGATCACTGTGTTGGTGCACGAACTGATTTTCACAACACACCTGTACGTACTCATTTGCGCCTTCGACAGTTCCAAGATTGCGCTGAACGCAACACTCATGCTCCTCAAAGCGAGAAGCTTGCAGAATTCTTTTCACGAATCGCACAAGTACGAGCAGCGAGTCCGGTTCGTTGCACCCAAGAATGGTCTTAAGGCGACAAATGCCAGTTATTTGATCCGTTTCCTGCTGCTAGCAGCATTTGTTGTGAACGTATGCACCAGTAGCTACCTTTCGATCGAATTCGTAGACAAACTTGCTTGCGGCCCAGTGCTGGGCGCTACCTTGAAGCTCACTCTCATCGCCGGTAACTTCGTGTTTTACGTGCTCGATGCGGCTCCCTTCCTGGTCATCAGGCCCTGCTGCGAAGTGATACGGCTGTACATTGAGCACCAGCACGCGGTTCTCAGGCTCATCGTGCGAAGCGGCGGCAACGACTACATCGGCCCGGAAAGGCGAGCACGATTGGTCGAAAACGTCAGGTTGAACCTAGGCGCGATTTCGCACATCAAGCGAAGTCTGAACGAGACCTGGCAGCATGCTATAGTGGTCTCTGGCGCCATGGTCCTCTGGGCTTCCTGCAGCGGCATCTACCTGAATTTCGTCGAAGAGTTCTGGACGGTGGAGCACGTGCTTTCCATTACGTACACCGTTTCGGCGGTCCTCGACTTTCTGGACATCGCCATTCTCAGCGACGCAATGGTCAGAGAAGTAAGTATCATCTATGTATGCATATTTCTTGCAGGTTTAACGAAAGCATTTCATTCGAGTCGGAACATTAAAAATGAGGCGAAAAGGGTTGGCCGACAAAGAAGGTCGTGCCGGGCAGAGATCGCCTTTCTGATGCCATAATATTTGACGAAGGTTTGAAGAATCTGGCGCGAAGAGATAAACAACCTCCTTGTGACAGCGTGAATTAGTGTCACACGAGAGCAACATCATATCATGCGTAGGTATACCCTGTGGCACATACCCGCTTTACGATTCCGTCTGTATGTCCGTCAATCTGTCTGTCTGTCCGTCTATGCGTCCGTCCGTGCGTCCATCTAGAGAACACTGTGAGTACCACCATTCACGTCCGCGGTTTTGCATGCGCCTGCCACTTTGCGGCCCCACTACCACGGTAACACGCAGCCGCATTCCTCACAAGCTGGGCCATGCCGAATTCGAACGTGAAGTGTGGCAGCTTGGGCTAGTTGGTATGCCATGACGATAGTTATAGCGCGAGAACAAAACGACGACACAGAGACAGTGTCTTTCTTGTCTCTGTGTCGTCGTTTTGTTCTCGCGCTATAACTATCGAACGTGTACTTGAGAACACAACATAAATATATTAACGAAACATAAGTCATTTCAATGCGTGGGAACTTATTTCTAGAACCACACTGGCCTTAGCCACCTGTTCAACCTGATCAATCGGGGCTTCAATCAATCAACCAATCAATCGAAATCAATCAATCAGATCTTTATTTCAGATAAGTGTATGTCTCGGATACAAGGGCTTTGGGATACCGTCTTTGGGAGTGTCTTTTGCCTTGTCGTCGTCATATTTACACTGCAACAACATAAACAGTCACCCGATGGTCTCTGGAAGTCTCCATCCCCGCCTTGTCGTGCTCACAATCTTTCGTTGGCCCATTCCGTAGTCACACAGCGACACCGACTAAAGTTGCACACCTGCACCTCATTTTGAGCCATGCTCCCTGCTCTGCCATTGTAACTCTCCGGCTACGCAGCGCAGCCCCCGCCATAATCCACGGCTTAGAGGGACGGGGCTGCGCATACACTAAAGGGAAGCGAAGAAAAGACTTCCGTGGGGTGCGCAAGATGCTTATTCAAACGATGTGAAAGCCTCGGAGGGGGCATTGTTATCTCCTCTATCATTTCCCCCTTCGTGGTCGTTTGAAGCTAAGACATAAGGAAAATTACGCACAGCAGCATATCTCGCGAAGACACGCCGGCAATCGGTCTGCCGATACGTTTTGCTGGTGTTTTCGGTTTCTCATCATGTTACACTACGAGGACATGCTGTCTTTTGAGGCGTCGTCGGCGGTCGACTCGTCGGTCGATGGTCTGCGTCTGCTTTGTGACTTCGTCAGGATTGTGTAAGTGTCATGTCGCTCTAGTGTAAACGCGCTCTTACTGGTAATATGCATTTTGCGCTTTTTTTTAAATTCAAGTACGTCGCACAAACTCGACCCAGCATCCACAATTGAGCTGCGTTAAAAAACGTCGCGATGTACTTTGCTGAAAAGTTTCGTCACTCGCTTGACATAAGTCAGAAATTTTATATAGCATCTTCACTGCTGCTTTACTGCTGCTGAACTACAGCGCCCAGCTTCTACCGTGAGGAGCGGTTCAAGTATACTCGATGCTGTAAAAGATTTGATGTGAAAGGGGACGCTCAAACTACTTTCAAAAGGACGTAGTGGAATGAAGTCATACAAGTATATATGCAACATGAACTTTTTTCATGAATATAAGGGTCCAGGGCAAAAAGTGATAGCTCAGTATGGCCCCATAAGTTTATTCGTTTGTTGGGAAAGGGAAATTCGGGCAATTGCCCTCCACCTGTTTCGCAGCACGAATGCGTACAAAACTTCCGTATGAATTTCTATGGGAAAGAAAGCTTTCTTGTTGCCGAAACACTCATCCTGGGCTGGAAGTTAGACCTGGGACAAACGCCTCTCCGGGGTGGTAGCCCCGGAAAATCGTTGGTCCCGGGTTCGAGCCCCGGAGCAGGACGAATGTATCGGCAATGAAGAAGCTTTTCTTCCTATAAAAATCCATACGGAGTTTTGTGCACATTTTTGAGGCGAAACGGGTGGTGGTCAATTTCTAT
>NW_023613204.1:0-92740 GCF_013339725.1 Rhipicephalus microplus
TGTTTCGACGGTATCATGGTCTATGTCATGAACACTTAGGAAGACAAGGCTAGGTCTAAAAATCTTCACCCTAAACAATATACATTCGACGCAGCAAGGCGCTGTTTCTTTGTCGTTTTTTCTACGACTGCTGTTGTTTTTTCAAGTTCATTTACGTTCCTACATACATATTATGCAGAAAATAAGTTATGTAAATAAACTATACCATCATGTATGACCAACGTCATAGTTGATCCCAAAGTGAGCAGTACTCACTGTAAAAGCAACTCGAATAAACTATTATATAATCTAAGAGCACGCTATTGCCGAGTCTTGGAGTGGCTATATTCCGTTTCCTCCAATCGCACGTCACCGATTCTGACACAAGAAAATAGTGAGAAACCTTTCGCGTCGCCACTCATTGAGCTGGTGGTGTAACTCTTTTAGAGCGCAGTAAGGTATTACTACAGCCGTGGTTTTACTGATGATGGCTGCTGGTGAACATTCATTTTGCGTGCCTCCGAAATTTGAGCACAAAGAACACAACCCAAAACTCGGCACTAGAAGTACCTTTGTAATCATAGAATAGTAAACGCTGTATATTTGACAACTTTTTAGTAGTAGCAACACTTCCTAACGTCAGCACTATAAAAGTCTTTATCTGCCACGTGTACTGACGACTGGCCTGAGTGTTGCTTCAAGATGTGATACACCTGAAACAGCATAGAAATGTTGCCGAGAGATGGCTTAGCGGCAACATCTTTAAAAAGCATAAGTACCGTAAATTTCTTAAATATCATTTTTCCTAGTGTTATGGCTGAAATCCAATATAAATTTTTTTCATCTCTGTTTGTTCGCATGATTGCATTTGATGAATGAATATGATACGAAAAACAAGTAGTTGAATGACGAATGATCTCGCACACTTGCCGTCGTAATTCTATGTAACGTTTTCATCACCCTAAAATGTTTTAGTGTGCGTGTATAATCAAATCTGAATACTTATTGCTATATTGGGTAGTGCAATTTTGCTTTGACATTACGCATTCCTAGCATCTTGCCCATAGCGAATGTTCTCTTGTCATAAGGTATAGATTACTCTATTTTTGTAAAATTCACAAAGTACACGGTCATGCAAAGCTGCTGATTTGATAGTTGCTTTTTCTTTTGATTCTAGGACCATAAACTTTTCGGCGAGACAAGTTGTGGTAGTTTACCTAAAAGTAGGTTCAACAAGAAGAAATCACCGTTTGCGGCTATGACGCCGAAGAAACGCTAACACGACCAGGGATTACGTGAATCTGTGTGAACCTTCTCCTTGTGATATTGTGTACCACATAACCCAGTGTGTATACTTTTATGTACGTGTTCTTTGTAATGTGCTTCTTGTTTTAGGTATAATTCACGGAAGTTTTAACTATTAAACGTCGTCAGAAGTTTCACGCTTCAATCAGAATCATTTTTTGAACACGTCATCCCGAAAAAATATTTAGAGATCGATGTGGAATATCAGAAGTTGAAGTTGGCAATATGACTTTGCTAGGTTCTACATGATGACTTTATGGTCAACATTTCAAAACTAGAAAAATAATTTTTGGCTCAGTTTGTATTAGACGACCATACCTTGACCTGTATTTCCACTCCGAATTATTCACCGAAACCACGGTAGTGGGTATATATACTATTGGCGAAGAATGTTATGTTGTAACGAAAGCGAATCACTGGATGGCACAGTAACTCCAATAATATCGTCACTTCAATTACCGAATGAAGCTAATGAGTACGTCTGTCTCTTTAACTGCACCTTGAATACTCTGGTTTCATGCTTTCAGAGAAACAAATAACCACTCTTTTTATATTATAATTTCCACTTACTATATATAGCTGAGGGCAAGTATATAATCATTCCTTTACATCATCACTTGTGTACCAGAGAACGTTGCAGTTGAAGTATACATTATAAGCAGTTTGTGCTAACAATTAACTTCACCAAGTGACTCCTAGTGACGCAGCCACCTGCGAAGGCAGTTTACATCTCCTTCCAGTACGTCTCTACAGATACCCTTATTACAGGACTGCTCAAAGCAGAATAAGAATTAAGGGAAGTAGTCCAGACATTCTGGTTGCACTGTATAGATTTCACTGGTACGTGTGAAGCGGAATTTCTGTCTATTTCAAGGTTATCCTGGCAATACGAATTTAGCTTGCGGCTTCTCTTCAGATATTTTGGCAGAAATGTAAAAAATAAAAAATAGGAAAACAGATTTAGGATCTAATGACCCAACATTTGGCAGCCATGCATGGTCTCTTGTCCTGCAATGATATTCATCACCCAGAATACGTGCCGGAAAAGGATGGTGACAAAGACTTAAGCAATATATAAAGTACACCATTTCCAACGCTGTATATATTTGTTCTTTGAAACAATGTATTTTGCAATAGTCTTGATTTAACCCAGAGGTAGTCTTTATTTAGTTACCAGAAGAAAAAGCATTCAATGGTATCTTTACCCTTTCATTCATTCACCTAATTTTTAATGTTCAAATCACTTTCATCGTAATTAACGTAGTAGACAGATAAAGACAGAATAAACTCTCGTTTGAGCAAACGCATTGTGCGCCAAAGTTGGGCGCCTCCTTATTCCAGGTAGCCGCGCGCCTTTGCCATCTCTCGCGCCCGTTGAACCATGCTAAACTCAAATAATATTGTACTTCTTTGAATAACTTGAGACAGTAGCTGAAACCACGAAATCACTGACAAATGTAAACTGAAGATTTATTCGGAAAGCGCAAGTGTTATCTGTGCTGCAGCAGCTATATGTGGTGTTTCATATCTTCAATAATAACAATATCTTACTTTACTTTGAAATCAAAATTCGAATATATCCATGCTAAATTTGCTTATGAATAAGGCATTACAGTTGACACTTTCACATCTAAGAAAAAAAAATGACTTTTGCAGAGAAGACCTTACTTTATATATCAATGGCACGTTTACCCCTGGAGCCTCAGGTAAGCCAAAGCAGTTGTGCAGTGGTACGATATGATTACCATTGATATTAAAGCAGGCGCATGACGGAGAAGAAGTACACCAACTAGCAGTGTTGTCGACATTGTTATGCTATTATTAAATACTAGAGTGAGCTAATGTCAAATTTTGACTTCATATGTAAGATAGTACTTAATACAAAAGTCAGTATGCGCACGGCAAACTTCAGTAAGCAGCCAAGCTGACAACAAGCAGCACCACCTGGCGTGCGCAGATTCTTGATTGTGCAATTATTTCTTTCAATTCTTCAGTTGTTCTTATGCTGTATTCTTTGAGTATTCTTTACCAGTTTCTTATGAGTTTCCCTCCTCCCTTTCCTCCCTCTTAACACAGCTTACGGCGCTATACCATAGGAAGCTATGACACGTTTACCCCTTCTTGTCTCTACAAACTTTATCACTCTCACTTCTATTTCCCTCTTTCCGTTCCATATTACACTTCATATCTCTCTCACTTCCCTTTCTCACACCATTGCTATGTTAGGAGCTGTTCGGCACATACCACCTGCTTGGGGTTCTTGTACGCCATACTGTGCAACACTATGTCAACCTTTCACATCTCCCCTTATCCTTCGCTAATTCCTTAGCATCTATTCCCTTTCCCACATCACTGATGTGCTATGCTGAGATCTGCTAGACTCATAACAACTTTCATGTGTATCATTGGCTTTGCTCGAACGGCAAATAATTCGGCAGTCCCAACATACCATGACAATCGACATAATGCCAATCATGGAACCAAACGTGACTGTGGTGTAATTACATTGAGGAAATTGTCAAGAATTGATGCTAGAGGTCTGTGCAAATGTTGCACGCACCAATATATCTTCAACAGTCACACACGGTTTATCTAATCAATTGTTTATAGTTGCACAACGACGTCCTCAGGAACATGTACACTATACAAGCACCAGAAGTGGTAGTGCTATGCTTTCGAGTATAATAGTCCTCAATAGTGCTCCACTGATGTGTTTTAGTAGATGGCACCTAACCACAACTGACGTTAAACCGACGTGAAGCCTGTATTATAGTGGTACATGTGTAATACTTATAAGCTTACAGGAGCAGCACTGGAACCATAAACGACATTTCGCGAACGTTAACTCTACATACGGTCTTGTTTTGAAATAGTTGCGAGACCTGGCGTGACTCTGTGGTAGAATACCGGATGGCCATGCAGACTATTTAGTTCCATTTCTGGTGGGACTTTGATACCTATTACTGGTATTCGTCAGTTCAGTGCTGCTGATGCGATTCCTTTTTTTATCGTTATTGCATTTATATCACCAGTGTATGTTCTCATTGTCCCTGGGTAGATGTAAACTTTGAGTAACCTGTGGCACATGCTGGCATGCTATGGTACCTGGTATACGGACATGTGCAGTACGTGTCTGAATGAAAAAGTGAACACGCACGTGAGGTGATTTTCATGTTATTCACATTCTGCCTAGTCAGACATATGTGTCACACTGTTTTACCCTCCAATAGCAGTCTTGGTTTGCACTAAGCTAAGCAGCTTATTTGGAGAGAACCCAGGCGTAGACAGACAGACAGACAGACAGACAGACAGACAGACAGACAGACAGACAGACAGACAGACAGACAGACAGACAGACAGACAGACAGACAGACAGACAGACAGACAGACAGACAGACAGACAGACAGACAGACAGACAGACAGACAGACAGATAGAGAGACAGACAGATAGATAGATAGATAGATAGATAGATAGATAGATAGATAGATAGATAGATAGATAGATAGATAGATAGATAGATAGATAGATAGATAGATAGATAGATAGATAGATAGATAGATAGATAGATAGAAACACGCAAAGTCACTGAGGCTCTTATACAATATGACGGTGTACCACGTGCTACAACGACGTTCAGGCTAGAGCATATTTTCTAAAAAGCACACTTCACCATCGCTCGAAGTAATCGATGCTCTAGGAGAGGTTCTCTAGGAAATGCTTTGCACTTTTTCTTGATTACTTCATTAAAACTTCGATTGATATGCGGGGTTTAACGTCTCAAAGCCACCATACGATTATGAGAGACGCCGTAGTTGAGGGCGCTGGAAATTTCGACCACCCGGGGTTCTTTAACGTGCGGTTATGAGAGACGCCGTAGTGGAGGGCGCTTGAAATTTCGACCACCCGGGGTTCTTTAACGTGCACCCAAATCCGAGCACACAGGCCTACAACATTGCCACCTCGATTGGAAATTCAATCATTACAACTTCATTACAACTTGGCTTGTAAGGGTTTTGCAATGTACGTGGCAGGGATTTCATGTTGTTAGTTTCATGGGCAGTCAGATATATGCTTAACACCATCTTACTCTGGCATTCTAATTTAGTCTACATTCACTTTAGATGATGATTATAAGAACTTGTCACCATAGGGGGCTAGCTAGAAAGAAACGTAAATGAAATCCATGGCTCAACGTGCCTGCAGGTGAAGCAGCGATGCTTCACAGAAGCCCAACATTAAATTGAACCTAATTTTTTCCTTTTTGATATAAGAAAATTATAACTAATATTATTGGAAACAAATAGTTTTTGCTAAGCACATAGGATAAGCAAGTAATGAGCGGAAAATATTGCAATGAACAGCACTACTGCTTGCACGCAAAATATCTGAAGCAATATAATGTTACAATTATTATTTATCAATGTTATAAAATGTCGCCGTTGCCTCGTGAACTGAGGTACTCAAGATGAAGCATTTGTTTCGCCAACTAAACCATCATTATGTTAAGCTTTTAAATCAGGGAGCTCTATAAAGCTTACCTTACTCTGTTGCTATAATCCTTTGAGGTAAGGCAACCTGAACGTTCTTCTACTCCCAGCTTGGGTATCACAGCGTCTCAGGAATAACAAAAAAAGCCTTTTTGGCATTCTAACTTTCTGAATAGAAAGAAAATACAGATGATTGATATTTTTTGCAGGAAATACTTAGTAACAGTCCACTTCAACGCAAATGCCTTCATTCGCCACCCTATAACTGTTCTGACTATGAAAACAAGGTTAGCCCAAAATATTTTCGGACGAAGACATATTGATAGTCCCCACTTGAGTCATGAATTGTCGAGAGCAGAGTCATTGCTATTCATTGCTAATGATATGAAAACAGCTTCATTTTAAAAGGTTTCTGCAAACATGCCTAAACTTGTGTACTGGCATACTAGAGGAACTAATAAGAACCTCTTGGTAATGCTGCGTCTAAGTATGATTCCTCTAACTTTAAATCTTGTACTGCTTTTGTAGTATTGATTCTAACTGTCCTGCAGGTCTACTTTGTGACGTAAAGTATAACCACCTCATTATCATGCACATTATTATTTCGCACTCGCTTTGTTCATTTTTTCAGGGCACATTCTTGTTTTATGTAGTATATACTCATTTATCACTTCATTCATTTCATTCATTTCATTTATTTATACTGTTAGCCCAGAAGTGGGCCGTTACAGGGTGGAAGTACAAACAATTATTTGCAAAAAGAAGTACCGTACAGGTCTCGAGATAATTTCTCGGTATTATTGTGACCAGCAACTCGAAGTTATACATAACATACATAAATGGAACACACATGCGATGCAATACATACGCGCAGAACAGCACATGACGCATTTGAGGCGGCACTTTTGCACCGCGCTGAAGATTTGAAAGACAACTACTGCAGAATCATGCAACCAACAAAAGTACACACACACGCAAAAAAAAACTTCCTTTTATGTTTTATAATAATGTAACTAAAAAATTCATTATTATTCCTCACTATATAATGTCCAATACTGGACCCTTAGGGTGAATGAATGAAATGAAAGTGACAGTACATGAACTCAAGAGTTGTGCTGGCAGATAGCAGTGTGTTCATCCAAACGAAAAGAGTTGCTCTGTCTTAGCTTGTCAAAGGCTAATTGTATATTCATCGTATCTCTACCGAATGGTAGAACGACTAATGGTTGTGATGTTCAATGCCGGTGCATCAAAGGTTGAGTCAGAATAAGGCCGGGTTTCCTTGCTTTAAATATTTCTGCTTATGGCAACACCAGCTTACTGCTTTTGGTGGTTTTTTAGCATAGGTTGCATATTCAACATGCTCGCTCTATTCGATATTGCGACGCTTCTGGAACTACAACAAAGTATCAGTCCAGTGTTTGCAAAGACAGGGAAGTTATTTTGTCAGTGTTTGTCCATCAAATTATTTGTTCATCAAATAATTGTTGTGTTCTGAACGTGTACAATACTTCTTTGATGAATTGAGTGAGTTCCACGTTTGTTGCCGTCACATGGCCTTATCTACTGGAATTGAGCAATGAAGTAAGCGTCATGTCGGCTCATAGTCAAACCAGCACATGCTCCAACGCACATGCGTTTATGTAGCACCTGAATACTATCAGAGATATGATTTACGGGATGGGCATGCCTTAGGCTCTTCTCGCGAACTATCACACGTAAAGATCTCGATGCAATTATCTAGAGTGATTTGCGTCTTTAATGAAATTGGCATAACAGGGAGTGGTAGCCAACTGTTGCGCGGTGCTTCTAGTATGCACGAAATTAGTCTGGTGGCGGCTAAGCACCTGTTGATGTCGGCTTCAATTTGACAACATTGTTTGTTAATGAATTGTGGCTAGTGCTGGGTAATGTTTGCGAACTTATGACCAATTCTGGATAGTGTTAGCCAGTTGTTTATACTTCCGGTTATCTTTGTAAATGTTCTATGAGTTTATGATAATGGTGGCGAGTGTTTCTGGTGTTGGCTAAGTACTGTCTGATATTCACTATTTATTGGTTGCAACTGGCTAAGGCATGCTATTGGCCAATGGCGGCTATGGATGACTAGCCCTACCTAATGTTCGCTAGTGAGTACTAGTGGTGGTTTCAATCATATTACATGGCTAACTCTCAGTGCAGTCTTGCTGCCTTGCAGTAGATTATGGTTACAGAGGAGCCGTCATTAAAATAATAGAGGGAGGAAGGGCGACAAGATAGAGCTCTTTTAGGGGGCGGGCAGACTGTTGACGCAAACGTTGTGTTTTGGTCATTTTTGTGCTTAGGGGAACACTGGGTGGCAGGCGGAAATTTTAAGTAAGCTTTTGAGCCCCCACTGGCACCACCCCTCAATATTGGTTGTCTGTTGCTAGCGTATGTCAACGTTCGCAAACGCTGACGAGTGTTGATTACATAGACAAAATATTTGATATCTGTATTAAAACAGTGCAATAGATTTCGCATGTGAACTAATAATGCAGTGCCACTCAAAGCTCTTTTATGGAATGATGTTGTCGGTCCGTGCAAATTTGGGCACTACGTTTGGACACGCTGCGACTGTAACGTATGAGAACGAAATTGCCGGACTCTCCAGAGTGCTTGGAGAAGTTTCGAATATGAGCTCTTTGCTGAAAGAAAAATCTTAAGAACCTGTTTTGACAGCACATCAGACCCAAAAACTATAGATGCCCCCTGTTGTACATGCAGTAGAACCATTAGCAGCTGTCTCTTAAGCCTGCAGTGTGTGTCTGTTTAGAATATGTTTCTTTTTTTCTTTGATTCTGCTTCTATCTTACTCCCTGTTTCTCCTCCGAATTCATATGTATGACTGTGTGGAAGACTTCTTCTCGTGCGCTACTTGAGACATGACCTGGTACTGGGGAGCTGCTTCAAAGGAGGTATAAGTGCGGAGAATAAGTGAAGAGCAGAATGGAAACGGGCGCACCCTGAGTGGTAGGTTGAAGGTGCGTCAGGTGGCGAAGATAGGGAAAGTGAACCGGATGAAGGGCAATGCTGCTAACACTCACCAGGAGAATACGTCCGTTTTTTTTCTGAAATTTCATAGCTGCGGTGTTCGTCCTGCTGGCGTTTGCGATAATATTGTGAGATATGGCCTCGATTGGTAGAATAATACACCTTGGGTGAGAATAGTTGCCAAGGGGGCGCAGAATGCTGGATAAGGGGAGACAGGCGAACGCGGTGCCAATGCTGCTATGCTGGTTTGAGCAGAAACAGAATGTAAAGACTGGACCAATGCAGGTTGCATGATAGTAATTTGCGCATACGTCGCGGGCGGACTTGGTGGCAGCGATGTCGGCTTTTCAGGCGTGAGGGACCAAGTCATGGAAGGCAGCTCCTCTTTGAAGATGTCGCGTAGACTAGCAGATGAGGAGCGACGCTCAGGGGCAGGCCGATATGACAGTCCTTGTGCTTGGCGCTCTTTTCGAATCAACGTTCAAATAAACGTACGTAAATCTGTCTATGAGGAAGGCCGGATGTCGCCGGTGTCTTGGTGCTACCAGATAGCCTGTAGTTCATCGAGATGCTGGCAGGTCGTGGTGGCATCCTCAACAGTTCTCGGGTTTTGACGACAAAAGCTTTGAAAGTGACCTGGCCGATTCCCTGGAGGTTGTTTGTAATGTGATCAGCTTCGATCATATTTCAGCCTACGTGGCAGCAAATCGAAAGAACATCTTCAATTTACGAAGTGTACGTCTCGCCCTGGTGCTGTTGGCAGCCGTCGAGCTTCCTCTTCGAGGCTTCAGAGTGTACGTTTGGTGTCCCAAAAATCCTACATATTTGTTCAGCAACTATCGAATACTTAAGGAAGTTGCTATAGTCGCTAAAATACCACCTTTTTGCGACGACTGAGGTATAGAAGGCGGCGTGATTTAGTTTTTGGGTGTGTTCTGTGGTTTTACACACTCGCCATGCTATACTCCTCCACCCATATTTCGACACCATCGCGTGAAAAAAGGGTGAAGAAGGTGGATGCGGCTGCCGGGTGATGACAGTCGAGGCAAAGATGGCTGGTTAGGCGGGGCTGGCCGATGGTTCAGGCCGAGTCTGTAAAGGCATGACTGCAGACAAGCGTAGCAATCGGTGACCCGAACGAAGCTCCAGCAAAACTCGGCCTAAGAGATGACTTGAGGATGGTGAACAGCCTCCACCACACTTCGAAACAGAAGCGATATCTTGTTCTCAACACCGTTTATTCTGCGAAGCCACCAGATTAGTTCTTCAGACGAAGGAGGAGCTCACATTGATAATGATTATATACAGTTGATTTTAATAATGATGTGGGGTGTCTTATGGCCCAAGAGCCATTTGGTGGCCAAAGAGTGCCAGGACATGGGACAAGGGGTGCGAACAATGTTTATAATATGTGGCTGAAAATGGCCTTAAAATTCCTGGTGCTAGCGCAGGTCAACATATGGAAGTATTAAAATAATGTCAGTGACGTGAAATGCGTGTAGCGAGAACAAATGGCGAAAGGTCGTGAACAAAAACATGGTGAAAATGCTGCTAGCGCAGCCTCGACCTCAGCACAGAGGTCACGCTATGGACCATCTAAAAATACGGAGTGAAAGAATCTGTACCTCATTAAGAAACGTGAACAGTAATTGAAGTTTTAAAAGCGGATTTCTACCGATGAGAATGACAAGAAGTAGTGGGAGCTGCGGTCGGTAGGATAAAAAAAAGTGCTTTTTTTAGAGAAGCTAGCTCATTGCACTGAACAAGGATGTGGAGAGCCGTAAGTGCTTCTCTCATCTTTCAAACAGTGGTGGATTGGCCGGCCGACAAAGGGTATGAATGTGTGCGCTGTGTATGTCCTCTTTCTCAGCCTTGTAGGTGTTACTTCTGCATGTCGTTATGTTAATATAGCGGTGGCCAATCAACCAGTTTCTGCGTCATAACACGGATTTTATAATCTGTCTATCTTACATGCTCTGCGAATAGCCCCTGAGCTTCTGTTTCAGAAAAGGTTTCATGTCATGTGTAAGGAGTGGAATTGATAGCAGTTTTGTTGGTGGATGCAGCCAGCTGGTCCGCAGAAACGTTCCTTTGTATCTCGCGTGCCCTGGCACTCAGAACACTACGACATGCGTATAGTGTGTACACTTTGCACGTGACTGAGTAAAGGAAGAAAAAGATGTTTTTATCCTTTTGTGAGATTTGGGGGCTTTATAGACGCTCAGGAAATCTGTGTAAATACCTGTACTTAGTAATTTTAGTTATTTTGTTTACGCCCCCCCTCCAGTATAGCATAAACTTCTGCTTTGAAAATGCCGGCGTTTGGATGCAGAATACCGGCTTCTCAAGAAGATTGACCAATCGCTGCGTAGCATACAGAAGCACGAGTTTATAAAGCCTTAATATGGAGTTCTGGGCATGGCTATTTTGGAGCAGTTCTAGGAAGTGTGTATGGATACGTACAATGAGGAAATGGTTGGTAACTTAAACGAAAGGTATAACGTAGTCTGTTAACTGCCACTGCAAAGGCGGGACATATGGAGCGGGAGCAGCCATGCGGGGTTGAAGAAGCGGCATGCACGTATTCTGGGTTAAACCCGTCACAGGAAGTGCGTGGGCCTGTCTGATGGGTGGTTGGTTGCCATATAGGGTAGAACTCGACAAATCGTTGATAGCGGAGTGTACGAGATGTTCTTTGTTCACGTTCATCCTGTTGAAGTTGACAAGTGATTGGTAGGTTTTTTGGAGATGCAGAGACCACTCGTTCGAATCAACGTACAGGCTGTCCAAGGGGCTATTACAAAAGTACCTGTAATAAGATAAATGCCTAGGTGATGGGCAGGATGAGGTATTTCCTAGGCTGTTGGTGTCGCAGCCTGATAGGTTATGGCCCGTGACCCAGGCTTTTCCGTACGTGGCTTCCAAACAAATTGATCAAACACGTTTGACTCCAAGTAGAGCGTAATATGACTTTTAAAAGGTTCATCGTCTTTAGGCACTTGTTTTTTTAATTATGTTTATAAGAAGTATAAAGGTCAGCATAGTGTCCAAAATTTGGTCTAATATACTTTGTTCAGTGTTCACGAAAACACGCTGGCCTTGTAGCTCTATGTCATGTTTGGAATGAATGCATCTTTCTCTAGGGAATAAGACACACGTGCTTTTTATGCACTCAGTCGGAACCCGTTTCCATCAGCCCATATCTAAATCCTTTTCAAACCTAGCTAAACCTGCCACTCACACATCGCCAGGTTACAAGACTTGAAGCCAACTTGAGCATCATCGACAGAAGCGCAGTAAAACATTTTGCGAGGGATCAGCAAGCGCAACAAATTCGTGCTGATAACAAAAAGAGTACCACTTCGTACACTCCTTTGAGGCGCCCCTGTCTCCTGAACAAATGTTCGGGACATGGCAATGTCTACTCGAACAAGGAACGTCCGATTTGAGATGTGGCTTTAAATTATGGTCAGCATTCTACCCCGTATTCCTAAATCTGAGAGGCTTATGGGAAAGCGCAATGCCGTGTCATAAGCCTTTTTATTATGTATGAACACAAAGAGGAAGCATTGTACATAGATTAAAGAGTCTCATATCTGTGCCTCGTTATGCACAAAGTCGTCACTAGTGCATTCAGCTTCTCTAAAACCGCTCTGATTCGAGTCAAGTAGTCTGCTTATTTCAAGGTAGTGTATGAGTCGGCCATTTAGCTTCTTTCGAAAAGTTTACATATACAGCTTGTTAGTGCGATGGGCCAGTAGCTCGTATCATAAAAGAGGAAATTTTCGCATTGTTTCATAATAGGAATGACGATGACCTCTTTTCTAGAGGGAGCTACGTTGCCGAAAAATCATATATGGCATTGTACAGAGAAAGTGAGGTTTTTTTTTTTAGGTTTGAGAGGTCGGTTTATCAACATTTCATAGATTACAAGGTCATATAGTGGAGCGAAATTTATGTAGCAATTCAGATGTGCGTGTAACTCGGCTGGGCGGAATGGTTGATTAATCACCTCCTATTTTGTACATTTATTCTCTAGTTTCTGTTTATCCACTCTTGTCTTGTACCGTTGGAACTCTTGAAAGTAGTGTGAAGAGCTGGAAAATTTTTCGAAGTGTGCGCCAAGTAGTGCGCCTGGTTTTCCAAGCTGTTGCCTTATGTATTCACTAGAGAGCGTGAATGTGTGTGTTTTCCTTCTACTTTTCTCACCATGTTGCATACTTTACCCTTTCATGTATATAAACTCCAGACAGAAATGTTTGCAAACTTTTCTTGTAGCTTGTGGGCGAGACCTAATACTTTTGAAGTGTATAAAATTCTCAGACCTCAGCGAGTCTCGAAAGAATTTCCGTACCTCATTTTGTTTTTTCCGCACCTTACAGCACTCATTACTGTACCATGCGACACGTTGTTTGTCTGACAGTCCACTTGTTTGTGGAATACATTTGGTGGCAGCATCAACCAAAAAAGCAGGGAAGCACTTCACAGCAGCCTCTATGCTTAACTGACTGGTCTCAGTCTAGGTTAAAAGAGTCATTTTCTGAAACTGTTCCCAATAGGCTTTTTGGGTCAGCCATTTGGAAACCTACGGAGGACATTCATTTGCAGTTGGGTGCTCAAAACTATAAGAAAATAATTTCTTCCATATTGATTGTTGATTACTTTCCATTTGAGAAGCACGAAAAGCGATGTAGATGAAATGCTAAGGTCTATGTATGGGTATGCGTTGTTAACCATGTTGTGATATGTAGGCATTTTGTGATTCAAGAGATATTCGCTAGAAAAGAACACGAATTGTTCGATTAGACGGCCTAGCGAATCATTGCGGGAGTCTCCCCATAAACTGCTATGTGTATCAAAGTCTCCAGAGAGAAGAGATGGCTCTGGAAGGTAATAAATAAGAATATTGAATTCTCGTTTATTCAGCTTATGGCACGTCGATACGTTTACACTGCTAATTGTCTTTAGTTTGTTGAAAATAACAGCTCGAACAGCTATTGACTCAAGAGATGTTTGAAGCGGTAAATGTGTGCAGGCTGTTCCTTAAATAACTCTAAAGGCAGCACCACTTGAATAGAGGACAGTGTCATTCTGGTCCTTCCGAAGTATAACGCGGTGGCGTAGAAATTTTGAGTGTTCTGGTTTCAAATGTGTTTTGTACACACAGCACTTTCGTTGTGGGTTTCTTTCTGCATATCATCGAGGTTTCTCCGCAGTCCTTTGGCGTCCCGCTGTAGTATTTGTGTCTTCGTTTTAAAGTTGTTCGGCACCGTGTGTTCGAAGGTAATGCTTTTAAATACAGGGCCTTTTGTGAGCCCTGTAGTGTGGGTTTTCTCGTTATTCGTGAGCTCCAAAGAACTGCGCCTGTGCTTCGGCGTAATATCACGTAAGTGTCACGTGCAAATAAGAGTAAGCCGCTTTACGCTTTGCTAAACCATGCTTGAGAGTGCTCCATTTTTAAACTATACGTGTTCTATGCAACCACCCTACATTTTCTATATTTATTCTCTTTCCTAAAAACAAGTCCAGCTACACTACGGTCGAAATGTTTCCGATGTGGTGAAGTGATTGCAGCTGAAGAAGAAAATATATGCACACTGATCCGGTAAACACACAGGTTGCTGTGATGAACGGCTTAATTAACAAAAAAATAAGTATGCGGAGTATCTTTAGAAGTCCCTACGCACTAGGTGGGCTCAATATTATAGAATCCCTTTCTTCGAAGTCATGAAACCTGCTCTTATACTAAAGCAAGGCCTTTTTGGTTTGAAAGTACAAACAGGGCCGCCTCTCAGTCCTTTAGTGCTTGTTTGAGGTAAAGAGTGATATCGGTGTTGCTTTAACAAGCCCAACCCGTATGGTAGATGTCCACCAGCTCGACACAGTGCTGGCACTGTCGCTTGACTGCAGGGTGAATTTCTTTTAAATGCGGAGCATTTCCTAGTGAAGTTTGACGATTTTGAGCGCATCTCTCTATTTATTCAGCCGCTTACGACATTTAGCATTCCTGGCCGGTTCGATAATAATATTGCCGCGAACGTAATAACAGACAGCGACGAAACGACGTCTTGCTTGCCCTCAGACCAGGACGCAAAAGCCCTCTTCTTTCTTCACTTCAAAGGGATTCCGCCTACAGTTGATGGCTCATACCCATTACCTGTGACATTACTCCCTCTCCTCGAAAAGCATCGGCTCGATGCTGGTAATGAGCGATGAGAAAAAAAAAGAGAAAGAAAAGATGCTACCATGGAACCCAACGACTCCGTCGTAAGGGAGAAAAAAAATGGGCTGGCGTCCTAGAAGTACTCAATAAAAAAGGAGTAAGTACACAAGACAATAAAAAAAACCAAAGGGACAAAAAATAGTCATTGGATGGTAAGTTAGTCCACGTTCGATGGATGACGCGAGAAATATGGTTTGAGTCTTGACACGTGCACCACATCACTTTGTGGAAACCGACGTGAACGTCTTGAGGCGCCCTCAGGGAGAACTTCATACGTAACGTCACTGAGTCGGCGCAGAACTTTGTAAGGGCCGAAGTAGCGCCGAAGCAACTTTTCAGAGTGACCACGCTGTCGGATGGGAGTCCACACCCAAACTTCATCGCCTGGTTGGAAGGTAACCTCTCGGTGTGTAAGGTTGTATCGGTGTGCGTCGGCAGTTTGGCGAGCCTGAATACGGCATCGGGCGAGTTGACGGGCCTCCTCGGCGCGTTGAGCGAACAATGCAGCGTCCGTGTTGAACATGCTCAAGTGGTTGGGAAGGAGCATTGCGTCGAGCATTGTGGTGACCTCTCGACCATGAACTAAGCGAAATGGGGTGAAACCTGTACTCTCTTGGACTGCTGTATTGTAAGCAAAAGTTACGTAAGGGAGTATATCATCCCAGTTCTTGTGATCAACGGCCACATACATTGACAGCATATCTGCAATGGTCTTGTTCAACCGTTCAGTGAGCCCATTTGTTTGGGGGTGATAACCCGTGGTTTTCCGATGTTCTGTACCACTTAGTCTCAGCACTTCTTGAAGCATCTCTGCGGTGAAAGCTGTACCACGATCAGTAATTATCACAGCTGGCGCTCCATGACGAAGTACGATGCTGGTGACAAAAAACTGTGCAATTTCGGCTGCGGTAGCTTTGGGCAGGGCCTTTGTTTCGCTGTAACGCGTTAAATAATCGGTGGCAACCACAATCCACCGGTTTCCAGATGAAGAGGGTGGGAAATGAGCCGAGCAAGTCAATGCCAATTTGATGGAATGGTGTCTTCGGCGTGGCGATAGGCTGTAATAGTCCTGCTGGTCGGACAGGCGGAGTCTTACGGCGTTGGCAGTCGCGGCATGTGCGGACGTACTGCTTGACTGTCTTCGCGAGGCGGGGCCAGTAGTATGAGCGGCGAATTCTTTCCAATGTGCGCGTGTAGCCAAGGTGTCCGGATGATGGTTCGTCGTGACAAGCATGTAAAATATCGTCCCGAAGCGAGGTCGGCGCAACCAGTAGGTAAGTAGCCTGGGTATGGTCAAAATTTTTCTTATAGAGGACTCCATCCCTGATGCAGAACGAGGCCAGCGAACGTGCAAAGTTTCGAGGAAGGCTGCGTTTTCGGCCTTCGAGGTAGTCAATCAGTGGGCTTAGCTCCATGTCGTCGCGTTGTTGTTGAGCCAAGTCGGTTTCTGACACAGAGGAAAGGAATGTATCGTCCTCTTCAACGTCCGCGTTCGCACTTCGAATTGGTGCACGCGAGAGACAGTCAGCA
Source organism: Rhipicephalus microplus (assembly GCF_013339725.1). Lineage (NCBI taxonomy): Eukaryota > Metazoa > Arthropoda > Arachnida > Ixodida > Ixodidae > Rhipicephalus > Rhipicephalus microplus. The sequence continues at coordinate 16,539 of NW_023613204.1, forward strand.
TCAGTGTGTTTGCGTCCTGACTTGTGAATGACTGTAACGTCGAATTCTTGCAGCCGAAGGCTCCAGCGTGCTAGACGACCGGAAGGGTCTTTGATTTTCAGTAGGGTCGAGAGCTGGGCTAGTTGGTGAGACATCATTTAACCATATGGTGTAGTAGCGCAATTTTCACGGGGACGAAGAGGACAAGAACACACGACACTCGCTACGGCATTAGTTGCGAGTGTAGCGAGTGTCGTGTGTTCTTGTCCTCTTCGTCCCCGTGAAAATTGCGCTACTACACCATATGGTTAAATAAGGGGTCTTTGAGGTTGGCGAGCCAGCATAAAGAATGGTGGTCGCTAACTACCCTGAATGGTCGACCGTATAAATAAGGGCGAAACTTTGTTATAGCCCAAACAACGGCTAAGCATTCTTTTTCTGTTGCAGAGTAGTTTTTCTCTGCAGATGATAGTGTTCGACTTGCATAGGCAATCACGCGCTCTACGCCATTTTGCCATTGAACCAGTACAGCTCCAAGTCCGACGTTGCTGGCATCCGTGTGTAGCTCTGTGGCAGCGTTATCGTCAAAGTGACCGAGTACAGGTGGGGCTTGGAGATGGTTTCGTAGCGTGTCAAAGGCGTGATGCTGATCATGACCCCAAACAAACGGTACGCCGTCTTTCGTAAGTTCATTTAGCGGTTCAGCAATTTTAGAAAAGCCTTTGACGAAGCGTCTGTAATATGCGCAGAGTCCCAGAAATCGGCGGAGGTCGCGCTTGTTCGTTAGGACAGGAAATGCGGCAACAGCTTTCGTTTTCTCAGGGTCTGGGTGTATACCAGCGTGGCTGACGACGTGACCAAGAAATTTTAGTTGCTCGAATGCAAAGTGGCATTTCTCAGGTTTGAGAGAAAGTCCAGCTGTTCGAATCGCTTGAAGAACTGCCTGTAAGCGCTGGACGTGCTGCTCAAACGTGTCCGAGAAGACGACCACATCGTCAAGGTACACAAGACACGATTGCCATTTTAGCCCAGAAGGAACCGTGTCCATCATTCTTTGAAAAGTAGCTGGTGCCGAGCATAAGCCGAAGGGAAGGACCTTAAACTCGTAGAGTCCGTCAGGAGTAATGAAGGCGGTCTTTTCGCGGTCACGCTCATCAACAGATATTTGCCAATAGCCGCTGCGTAGATCCATGGAAGAAAAGTAGCGAGCATTGCGAATGCGGTCCAGCGAGTCGTCTATTCGTGAAAAAGGATACACGTCTTTTTTCGTGATCTTATTCAACTTTCGGTAGTCGACGCAAAATCGCAGAGTACCATCTTTTTTCTTGACTAACACAACAGGGGACGCCCAGGGACTGGTCGATGGCTGGATGACATCGTCCTTGAGCATCTGCTGAACCTGTTGGCGTATAACGTCTTGTTCTTTTTGCGAGACCCTGTAGGCATGCTGTCGAATGGGTCTCTCGGTAGGCTCGGTGATGATACGATGCTTGGCAAGCGGTGTTTGGTTAACTTTCGAAGTCGTAGCGAAGCAGTCCCGAAATGAGCCGAGTAGCTTCAAAAGACGTTCCCGTTGTGCAGACGGTAGACCCTGGTTTACGTCCAGAGTGCTTGCAAATGTCATGGCGGAATCGTCGCACGACGAAAGAGCAGATAATGTTGAGGGACCAGGGACGTTGGCAATATCCTCAAGGTATGCGATCGCAGTGTGTTTGGTAAGATGGCGATACTCCTCGCTGAAATTCGTGACGAATAGGCAAGCCTGCTTTCCTCTGGGCTGAACAATACCTCGGGCAACGCAGATTTGTTGTGCAAAAAGTAGGGACAAATTTCCTTCTGCAATTACAGCATCGGAGACGTCTTGGTCACATTCAACGTTGATAAAAAGGCTGCTGCGGGGAGGCAGAGTAACAGATTCGGAGGATACACGTAGGGCAGCCTTCGATGAGCGGGCGTTTTCCGGTTCAGGATGAAACGGGTCCTCGAACTACACCTGCAAGTCTCGTAGGTCAATAATTGCGCCGTGTTCGCGAAGAAAGTCCAGCCCCAGAATGAGTGGACGGGAGCACACAGGTAATACGAGGAAAGACCCTGTGAACGTCGAAGCATGGACTCGAACACGGGCTGTGCACATTCCAATAGGCGTGACGAGGTGGCCCCCTGCCGTGCGCAATGGTAGTCCGTGCCAAGGGGTAGTTACCTTCCTCAGTTGGGATGCTAGGGTGCTGCTCATAACTGAATAATCGGCGCCGGTGTCGACGAAGGCAGTGACGACGTGATTATCGACGTGTACGGTGATGTCGGCGGAAACAGTCTTATGACTTTCGGAAACGACTGGAAAGTCAGAACGGTCTTCGTCGGATCTTTGCGTCGAAGGAGGCTCTTTGACAGTTCGTTTGGACGCGGCTTCACCCCCAGGAGCCGCGGTTTCTAGTTTCCCCTGTGGGGACTCGGTGACCGGCCTCTGAAAGGAGCAAAAGATGACGAGGGAATGCTAGGTGACGTGGGGCGGCGAGGTGATGGTGATCTTGAAATGGGGCGTTGACCAAGGCGAGGAGCTTGCTGGCCCGTGAGGTACGCTTCAATGTCGCGGGGACGCTCACCGTAACGCGGGCACCGAGCATCAGGGTGAAAGCCACGGAGACCAAGTTGGCGGTACTGGCAGTTACGGTAGACGTGACCCGCTTCGCCACAGTGGTAGCAGAGTGGTCGGTTATCGGACGTACGCCACACGCTGGCCTTTGTGACGTTCTGCCGCGATCCAGACGAACGATAAGTTGGTGCACTCGGAAACCTTGAGGCGGGTGGTGGAGTCGAAGAGGTGCCCTGGAATCGATGGCTAGCCTGATCCATTCTCCCCATGGTGGGATCAAGGCCATGTGGTGCAGGAGATCGCAGAGCCGCCGCATAAGTCAGTACAGGGGCCTCAGGCCTTGTTGGCGCGAGTGGGGTGACCACCTGTCGGATCTCATTTCGGATTAAGTCTGTGAAAGCACTTACGGGTGGTTGGGGTCCCGCTGCTTGGAGTTGGCGCAGCTCGTCCCGCACGACGCTTCTTATGAACTCAGCGAGGGCATGCCTCTCGCTGTCAGCCCCGATAAAGCATGCAGCACGGGTCACGTCATGGCGTTCATACTGTGACGACCTATACTGGAGAGTACGCTCCATTGTGGTTGCCTCATTTATGAACTCTGCCACAGTCGTCGGTGGATTGCGCACGAGTCCGGCGAAGAGCTGCTCTTTTACCCCACGCATTAAATGCCGCACCTTCTTTTCCTCGGACATTGCAGGGTCAGCACGCTTGAAGAGTCGCAGCATGTCCTCGACAAACATCGAAACTCTCTCGTTGGGTCGTTGGTTCCGAGACGAGATAGCCTGCTCTGCTCTTTCTTTCCTTTCAGTGCTGCGGTACGCATCACGAAACTGTCGGCTGAACTCATGCCAAGTCGCAAAGGAACCCTCGTGATTCTCGTACCACGTTTTGGCAGAGTCTTCTAATGCAAAGTAAACTCTCCGCAGCTTGCGAGCTTCATCCCATTCGTTGATGTTGGCAACTCGATTGAAGTGGTCAAGCCAGTCGTCAACATCTTCATAAATATCTCCATGAAATGAGCGTGGTGTTTGCGGCGCATGAAAAACATGCGGGAGAAAAGAATAGGCGTCGTTGGTTTGACTCGCCTGGTTGTTAGTAGAAGTTGCCATCTCGTCTTGAGAGAGGGGACCGTACTCGGGAGATAGTCTTCGCAGGCGGCGACTGCTTCTTGCCGTGGGAGCTGTAGCTGTCTCCAAGTAGCTTGGTGTGTCAGCTGAAAATCTGCAGCCAAGGCGCATTTACCCAGCACCTCCACCAGTGCCGCGAACGTAATAACAGACAGCGACGAAACGACGTCTTGCTTGCCCTCAGACCAGGACGCAAAAGCCCTCTTCTTTCTTCACTTCAAAGGGATTCCGCCTACAGTTGATGGCTCATACCCATTACCTGTGACAATATTGATATCAAAATTGTTATAGCATAACATGACAGTATGACCAGAGTAAGTGACTAGTCATAAGATGAAAATTATGACACTTATGTCATGAATGTCATAATTTGGGCTTCATGATCTTGCTGCTCTTGCGGTGGTTTTGTTCACATGACATGTTGCAAAAATTTTATAGTATGAATTGACTGCATGGCAAATAAATTGACCAACCCTAACATGAAAATATTGACATGCGTACCATGTAACAACATGACTACATACCACACTCATGATGCGCTCGTGGCCGTTTCGCTAGCTTCGCATATACCAAATTTGGTATTACGGGCGTGAATCGACGAAGAAGGTATGTCACTGGGGCAAACATAATAGTCATCAGGTGCGTCTGATGTAACAACATGACTACATGCTACGCTCATGATGCACTCGAGGCCATTTTGCTAGCTTCACATGTACCAAAGTCGGTATTACGTGACGCGAATGGACGACATAGGTAAATGACACGTCTGAACATGATAATCATAACATGCGTGTCATATAACAACATAACTGAATGCCACCCTCATGATGCGCTCGTAGCCATTTTGCTAGCTTCCCAATAGCCAAATTTGGTTTTGCGTCACGTGAATGGATGACGAAGGTATGTGACGGGTGCGAACACGATAATCATGAGATGCGTGTCATAAAAGAATATGACTACATGCCACACTTCAGGCGCCAATACTCATCGACGTAACCCGGCGAACCTGCACGCCAGCATTCGTTTCGTCGCGTATGGCATCTCGCCGGTGACGCCACGCCAGCGCCGATCTGCCTGCCATATTGGGTGTGAGGTGCACCACTAGACGCGCGAGCGCTGCAATCAATCTGACGCGCAGGGTTGGATCACGTGGTCTCGCCTCGCTCTGGCGAAGGTAAGTTGGTGGTTGGATGCGTTGTGTTTAACCGCGACTTGGCGTGCACCGGATGCGAGTTGCACGCCAGAGCCCAGTGACTATGTGCATAGTAGTCAAGCACCGCACCGTAGGAATGTTGCACTGTAGAGGATAGGCCTTCATTCGAAATATTGATTCAGCGCGTACATTGCGTCGAAATATATTGGTGACATCGTATAAAGCTGCCATTTCACGAAGAATTGGCCTAATAAACATTCTTTATGACGTGTATGCAAGGACGCTTCTCTGCTTGGTGAAAATGACGTCTTCACTTGAACACTACAGTGCAAAAACTGCGTCAGATGAACAGCGTTAATACCAAACCTTGTGTTGAAGTTTTGTCGCCAGCTTGGCATCAGAGTCTGGTTGACACGATTCGCACACTCTCGTAACCACCACTTAGTCATTTACACAAGCATGTCTAACTATTCAGGTCGTAACAGTCGGCTCAAAGTCAAACAATATGTCAATTCGTTGCTGAGTTCTTCGTAAGACGTCGTGTCACACGATTGGTGGAATCGGCTAGAATGTTTTCTAGCTAAGGTTATTTAGAGACACATAGCAGATGAGACGGGCTCATGTGGCCACATGTGAAAGATTGATGTCGACTCATCTACCGGGAATTATGAGTTATTGTATAAATAATTTCACAATAGCAGCATGGGTTTCCATCAAGAAAACAAAGAAAATAATTCAAGGTTATAGAAAAGCAGACTTTGATGGAATGAATACAAAGGTACAATGTTTTGTTGACCTATGTTTTGCTGGTTTTATGCAGCGATCAGTTGAACAGAACTGGTTAGAATGTGAGAACAAACTGCTAGCTCTAATTCACATATTTGTACCTATTAAAGCAGTTTCCTCGAACCATCGTTATCCGTGGTTCAATAGCACGTTGAAACGCATGCGCAATAAAAAAAGTGGCTTTTCATACACACAAAATCAACAGCCAAAACAGATATTTGGTCTTTCTATTAGACAATTAACAGAGAATTCTGTATTGTGCTTTCGAAAGCCGATAAAGTATTTTTCAATAAAATTCTTTGCTGCGCTCTAATCCACGTAGGTTTGGGAGCATCATTATGGATACAAAAACGCGAGATTTTCAAGTAATCCAGTCTGATGTACCAGCAACTCCTACCGAGTGCTGCAACGTTCTAAGTAATGCCTTTGCTGCACACTTTCATAACAGCGTCCCTACTATGTTTCCACATTCAAGAAGCACCAATTTCTTGCCGATGAGCCCTTTTATCTTTTATGCAGTTGGTGTCCAAAGCCTCGTTGTGAGCTTGAAAGTGCCAACATCAGCTAGTCCAGATTGCATTTCGTCAAAAATTTTGAAGTGTACTTTAGTCTATTCTTCTTTACTATTGTCAAAAAATTTTGAAAAGTCATTACACACGTCCACGCTGCCATCTGACTGGAATGCTGGGAAGGTGGTCCCTGTGCATAAATTTGGATATGTACATTCCCCCAATAACTACCAGCCTATATCATTGACATTCATTCCAGTAAAAATGATAGAGCATGTCATACACCTCATTGAATTTCTAGAATCTAGTTCCTTCTTTAGCATTTATCAGCATGGCTTCCGAAAAACAGTTTCATGTGAAACACAGTTGCTGTGTTTTACTACCGACGTTGATTAACGCAGATATTGAATTTGATACTGACTGCATATTTCTATATTTTGAGAAAGCATTCGACTGCGTTTCATATGAATTACTCATTTTCAAACTTACTCAGCTGAACATCGACCCCAATGTACTTACATAGATTAAGAATTCCTCTCTAACCGCAGCCAGTATGAGACAGCAAATAATTTCTGTTCACCTAATTGCGCAGTAACATCTGGTGTACTGCAAGGGTAAGTTTTAGGCTCGTTGCTTTTCCTAAATAACTATAATGATCTCCCTTCTTGTGTTTCTTCCTCCACTGTGCGACTCTTCGCAGACGACTGTGTCCTCTACAAGAAAATAACCAGTCATGTGGATCATCTTGACCTTCAACCTGACCAAGACACCATAATTTCACGGCATAACACATGCCTAATGACACTTAATGTATCGAAATCCAAGAGCATGCAAGTTTGACGTCGCACTACCACCCGCTGTCTGCGCAATTATTCCCTCAACAACAATGCGTTACCATCCATGGGCACTTTTAACTACCTAGGCGTTCACATAACTCCTAATCTCTTCTAGAATAAACAAACGGAATATGTGATTAACAACGCTGACCGCAAGCTTGGTTATTTGCGCCGTAACTTTTCCTCCGCTCTATCGTCACTCAAGTTAACATTGTATAAAACATTAGTAAGATCGAAATTAGAGTATCCACGCGCTTTATTGGATCCAACTCATGCCATTATTGTTCAATCTCTCAAAGCTCCTCAGAATCGCGCAAGACGTTTCATCTCATCGAATTAAACACGTCATTCCAGTGTCACAACCATAAAGAGCACCCTAAACTTGCTTGGTCTTTCATTGCGCCGCAAATCTTCTCGCCTCAACCTTTTTCACAAAATCTGTGTCGCCTGTATAACGGACCTAAAAGACTTCAAGCTGGCCGTACATGATGCCCTGTAAATGTTTTTCCTGTTTTTTGTTTCTTTGCCTTTTATTTTATTTAAACTGCACTTTGTGTACACCACTCATTCTTGTAGTGTCTTCGGGCCCTGAAAGTGCCTAAAACATATAAATAAGTAAACAAATTATAAATAAAAAAATGTTAAAATGGTTTCACACCGTCACGCACATTTCTTCCAGTGTCTAGCGTGACCAAATAATTATGTGATTGCAATTCGTTTGCTATTACATTGCAATGAAATATATACACAAAACTTCGAGAACTTTTCAGGTTATGCCAGAATAGATGCCGTCTGCAATGAACTAATGTATGCCATTGGAGAAGATAAACCTGGAACATTCCTCGGAATTTATACGATGGCACATGAATTCGGCCATCTGTAAGTATATTCAAGAATAACGACACACTTAAATCACTAGAGTATTTTGGTCAAGCTGAAGTCTCATAGAGAATGACAGCATGTAAATAAGATGATTTGTATGTTACAGATGCGATATTAGAGATCCCCTATATTTATGCTGCAGCTTCATAGTTCACAAATAAATAGGACCCTAGGCATGTCTTGCAATATGGTACTAAAATAACCCGGTGTTTATATTATGTTTGAAAAGTGAATGATGCAGGGTTGCGCTATTGCTTTGGTTGCAACTTAACCTTCAGAATTGAAAACGGGCATGATATGTTCTTTCTAATGAAGGTAAATTAATGAAAGCCATTTAAAGGTGCATCTTACAAAACTATACGCTGCAAACGAAGGTGAGCATAACTTTGCTACAGGCTCAATGCCGAAGAAGCATATTCAGAAACATGCCTAAATTCGACCTTTTGCAATGTATGATTATATCGCAGCACACGCATTGTCAAATATATATATGTATATATATATATATATATATATATATATATATATATATATATATATATATATATATATATATATATATGTGAGATATAACAGACAATAATGCCAAGGAAGGTATAGTTGAAGATATTAGGCCAATTGTATTAGGCCAAATGAAAAGTGGGTGAAAAGACCCACTTTTCTTTCTTCTCATTTACATTACCATTGGCCTAATAACTTCCCCTATACCTTCCATGGCATTATTGTCTGATGTATCTCATCAACATTGTGTAAAAACACTGAAAATGAGCCCTTAGGTATACACTTTTTTCCCTTATATATATATATATATATATAGAACCTCACACACGCGTGCGCATATGTTACTGACGTTATTCCTTTTTTTTCCTTTGTCCTCGCAGCTGTGCGAACGTGCGTATGCTAGGTGCCGATCTTCTACGTACTCTACACGTCAAAACGAGACATGCACCGAGTATGTTACAAGCGTTACCTGCTATTGCTCGAAACATGCCCAGCTTTTGAAACTAGTTGTCCTGAGTGAATATAATGCAGTACATAGCATAGCATTACAAAATTCAAGGGGTAATACTAAAACACAAGGTAGCTGTAACATAGGTAAACTAACTTAAACAAACCTGCTTGTTATTGCTAATTACGAAAAGGAAAAACTTTGTATTTCCCCTTTCACGCACGAAAAGTACATACTAATGCTGTGAATATTTCACACTGAATGGACCACTTGCTGTGTTTAGTTCAAAACGTGAAGTCGATTGATCTGACCAATGGGGCTGAGGCTGGGTTTTCGAGGAGCACTTGTTGCCCTCTCAAGCAGAATGTTTTTGATTGCGAACCGATTTCTTGGTCTGGATATGTCAGGCATCTGGCGTTGTCTGCGGTGTCCGTGGTGCCGCTCTTTCTCTCTCTCTCTCTCTCTCTCTCATAGTAACAGTTGCGGGTGCGCGCGCTTATCCTCGCCCTAGCAACTGCAGCATGTGGTAATAGAGAATGTAGTAAAAAGTAGGTGCAGTGCTTCGCCGTTCCTACTTTCTCGTCCCCTCGCTGGCTTAGGGCCTCTCAAAAATATCCGGAAATGTGTGCTCGAGACTACACTGGTAAATGTCAAAGTTGAGCTGAGAACGCTGTTTATTTTGTTCACTTCATAGTATTTTTAACCGCGCAGTCTAGGTACTAAAGATGGGTACGCATACCGCATTTCTTACAACCGAAAAACGTCCCCTGCGGCGAACGGCGCAATTGGCTGCCCGGTGTAAGAAAAAAAAATTACGGCATATTCACGGGGTGAATGATGATGAATGGGCGAAGCTCCGGAGGGATTCATCGGTAAACTGTGAATCTTCCGTGTAATTCGCCCAGTCGATCATCATGTAAAGACGTGAGAAACGCTGTGTGTGTATATACACAAATCAACTTTTATTTGTTCTTAGACGACGGATGGCTTGCGATGTCCCTTGCCTCGCGCGCTCGCACATCGGGATTCTTTCTGCGAGCGCGTGCTGCTGCCGCCTTGCGCTCTCTCCGCTGTGCAGCCTTATCCATCCGGCGACTCCGAGCGCGCGCCAACAGCGAACGGATTTTATTACAACGCTCCCCCTAGCGTACGTCGCCGCACTAAATCGAACGATTGCCTTCAACCAATGACACGCGCCATATGTGACATCATTCCTATTTATAAGATCTCGCGTCTTTCATCAACTACAAGTACCGCTTTCTAGTTTATAACATCTTGCATCTTTTCATCATCAGCTACAAGTACCACCATCTAGTAAACACTACAAGAACTAAACGAGAGGTGGCTACATACAGGAGACGGTACCGCCATCTAGTGAACACTGCAAGGACTAAACTAGAGGTGGCTACATACAGGGGACGGTACCGCCATCTAGTGAACACTGCAAGAACTAAACTAGAGGTGGCTACATACAGGCTACAGGGGACGCACAGCCCACGCCCTAAGGAGCTTCGCCCCTAAAAAAAACATTCTTCTACCGCTAGGTTCTCACGTGCGAAAAGCCGCTGTAGACGCTACACAATATGCATTCGAATTTACTGAGGATTCCCTGCGGGGAAGTGGGGGAATTTTTTTTCTGGTTCTTGTGGAAGTGCGCTTTTGCTTTATTGAGGCAGCCTGTTGTCCGTGGCAGCGAGCTTTCTAGATTATTGCAGTCGTTCAGGCACTACTGCAAAAGAGCTTGATTCTTCTTTCGGGGCGCTCAAGTTTCCACTGGTTGTAGACCGTGTCTTATAGCACCACTGGATCTCTACACAGAAGAATCGAGCTTGCAGAACTTCGTCGTGGTATTCTGGGTTGTAGCAGGATATAACACATGGAGCAAGATTAGACCACTTTTTCCCCCTCGTGGTACTCATTACAATCTGCTTGATGCATGATCCCTGACCAGATATAACTTTTGTAGATTGCCAGGAACAGATAAATGAAAGTTTTGTGAACCGCAGTTGATGATTCTTGATGTCTGCAAAAAGTCGTCGCCAAGAAGAATTCCCTCGGGAAGTGACCGAGGAAGCACTAAACATTGATGTTGCAGTGTAACATCATCAACAGTTACCGCAGCTATGACTTTACCCAATTTTCGGAGGTGATGTCTACGCTACTTATCAAAACATAGAAAAAAAAGGCCCAGTGCTTATTTCGCAATTTTCAACCAGTCGTGTAGTAATGAACCTTGATAACTGCAGGGTGGAAAACAATTTTAACTGTGCCTCCACACATGCTGACAGGAACGCAATATGAAGCCTCTTCTGTAGCGCATGACACCTGCTAATTACTGGCAACTGCTCATGTTGATTGGAGTCATCAGTGCTTCATTCCACTTCTATTTTGAAACGAAACATATAAGCTATTTTTTCACTTCATTAATCTGGAGTTAGCGGCAGGCGACATTGCGTGACAAAAGGATTACTTCACAGGCAGTTCAATCTCGGTTTGCGTATTCCAGAGGCATATCTATGTGATATTTTATAGGTATGCGTCCACTGTATAATTCGATTACACGATGGAGGCAGATTCTCCTTTCTACCTTCTTTTAAGGCGAAAGTCTTTAATGTGTCATATTCGTGGTGACCCCTTGCATTAGTCCGTGCTATGGGTGCTTGCGTACCCTACCTCGATGAATATCGAGGTAGGGTACGCAATCACTCTGTCAGATCGTCGAAAACTGGCCAGGGTAAATATCTCTTTGCTTCTGTCAGAAAATTCACTAAACGTTGATATAAATCACTATTTAAAGTCACGCAGAGCGAGGAATCTGAGAGAAACCAACGAATATACAGACGAAAAACCTCAGCAACGCGTCAATATATATGCCAATTCATTATTCCCTAAAACTATGTGGCAATGGAATTCACTACCTTCATCACTGCTCCTATGCACTGCAGAGGAGAACTTCCAGGAAAAGCTCGAGCAATATTTCGCTCAGCCTGAACTAAAAATATAGAATGTACTGTAAAGTTTTGAAAGTTTGACTTTTCTATAGCAATTTTGCTATGTTCGAAGTTCAGCTATGTTTACGCTAAAAAAAGCTTGTAAACAGTGCACAGCTGTAATGTAATATATTGTATTGTTTGTATTTTATCTTATTGTGTTGCATTGCTTGAAAAGTGTGACGTTTTGTACATCTTGTGCTTTATATGTTGTTAGAATTGTTTCGTATAGCAAAACATCTATAAGCCATCCCTGTAAAGGCCAGAAAGATAAAAGAGTGCTGAAATAAACAAATAAATAGATAAATATCAGAACTTGCACTCGCTTCTCTTTAGGTTTTGTCAGCACATATAGCTTGGGATAATGCTAACCACAGCATGCAGCCCACTCACCCGCTCAAAGAAGCCTTAGGTGACTAGGCACCCATTCACAAAACTTAGAGCACGCACAATGTGCGCACGCTGAAAACCCACTGTTGTAGAACACTACTGATGCTGCCCACTATTTCTACTGACCGTGCGTGCAGGTTTCTACAAAAAACTGGGATGTTCAGTGTCTGTTCTTGTGTAATCTTGACAAAAACAGAGATCAGCCACAAAATGAAACATGTATTTTGACCTTTAGGCAACTTTCAGTCTCTGAAGCTGCTCTTGTAATAGGTGAACGCTACTAAACAAGTTAGGATAGTAGCTACAAACAAAACAACAACTAAAAAACAACCGCAAGGCTTGAAGTTCCTACCTATACTCACTGACTGGATTGGTCTATCATCATTCTGTTGGCAGAAAAAAGTTTATTTTTGCTTAAACATTATGTACTGGTAAGTAATTATATTTATATTGTTCATTTACACTTCACTTATCTGAGGCTCTAAGACCAAGTAATAGCGGAAAAAATACTGCCTTCTTTGAAAAAATAAGAGCGTTCTTGGTACAAAAAGTGGCTACAAAAGACATTCATTGTAGCCATGGTTTTAAGATACACATTTCTTTTTACCTGTAATGCTCTCACATTCATTCGAATTCACAGTTTCGATATAGTAGTGATTCCAAAGAATACAAGATTCTGTGACCATGGCTGGAACATCCCTCATTCTTTTACTTGTAAATACCTGGGCAACATTCTCAACACATTCGAAATCCGATGGTGCGAAAATTTTTTCGTGCAATCTCAGCTTAAGCCGCTTTGCCAGACTATTTCCCGAGTTTCCGCGTTTTCCGCTGCTTGAAAGGAATAAACTGTTTGATTCGCTTTAAAGACACATTTACATGCTTTCTTCAGTTTAGGAGCAGTACATGATGGAGAAGAAGAAGCAGAAAAATTGTTCTAAGAATCATGGCAACCTTATGAGCACCTTGAACAAAGGTGTGCAAAACAAATCCAAGCTATCTTCCTGCACTAAAGAGGCGATTCAAGACTATGTCAGGTAACTCTATTTATAATATGTTCTACTATTCCCAATCGTTCTACCAACACTGAAGTTGTAAAAAAAACAGACGTGTTGTTTGCTGGCATGAGAAGGAAGCGATCGAGGTATAAATTTATCACTTTTAAAATGTCTCTGCTGCAACCAAAGAGAAACACGAACGAAGTCATTATAAACAATGCAAACAGCTATGTTTATACTAAGAATTCTCGCTTGTGTGGTTGCTGCTAACTGAGTGGATTATCATCCTAAAGTACGCAACCATTTGAAAAGGCAGCTGCGAGATGTGACATTGTTTTTTGACGCATTTTCCACCTCTGTAATAGTCGCGCGGCTGTCTATATCAGGAAATGTGGTTCTCGTATTAATGTTACACAACTTGAAAGAAAACACGCGTCTTACTATAGCGTTGGTATAGACTTGCAAATTTATTTACCTGTTATGCTTGTGTGAAGATATGTACAGTTGCTTAGGCTATCATTAAGATTGTAAGAAATTACCTACACTATATTTATAATGTTTAGGGAGTTACCATCTACTTCAGGGAAATTACAGAAACTTCAGATAATTTACAATATTCTAGTAGCCCTAATGAATATAATTAGCAAACAAACCCTTTGAATAAATGTGATATGACATGTATCATTCATAACCAATCGCCAGGTATGGTCATAGGAGAATACAAATGATTCATATGTTTTTTTACGAGATTGAATACGAGGCGTATGTGTCATATGAGAGTTTTCGATGCAGAGACAGTGACAAAGGTGGGCAAACAGTATGAAATTCAGCCTCAGATAACCAGAAATAGAAGAGGCACACACGACAGCACGTTTTTTATGTCTTCTTATCTACCAAGTCAATACATTTGTGTTGCTTATCTGAAACACGCAATACCAAGTTTTTATGGCTTCCGGCTTCCTAATTTTCTCATTGAGAATTGACATCACGTTGGCACAGGACAACCAATCTGACATTTTTTATTCCTTATTCAAGCAAACAAAGATTTGTTTTATCTTTTGAAAGCGACTTCATCCAGAGTGAGTACGCCCGGTCTCGCATTTTTAGCAGTAGAAGCGAATGCATTAATGAACACCTCAATCTTTAATTTTTCAAGCATTTTTATTATCTGCATGTTTATATTTCGAAGACAAATATGTAAAAAGTTCCAATAGTAGCAGAACGTACTTAGATATCATTCATTAAGGAGTTTTGTGAAACACTTTGAGGGTCACTTCAGTGAGCTAATAGTATCCGACGCCGTTGAGTGATCATTCTTTTCAAGTGTTTTCGCTATATTTCATGTGAATGTGTTTTTTACACGTTTCAAGAAGAGTAACCTTCTTCTGTATATTCATATTTAATCGTTGTTAGAAGTGCACACAAAAATAGCTTGAATTCAGGGGCAATGGCTAAATACAAGGTAGTGAAAACATTAGGCCATTAAGCATTTTATGGTCTCTTTGGCATTTCTATGCAGCCATGCTAATCATCAACAATATAGATGCCTGTAAATTATTTACCACCAGAATTATCGAAGAAGGCACGGTAGGTAGTAGTTATGATAAACGTATGCGATCGAAAAGCCACAGAAACGCGAGTCCCGTAAATTTTGTTTATAGGAAATCTTTTTCTTACATAATTGGTAGTTCAACTTCAAGAGCTAAAAAACAAAAACAAATGAAAGTGCAGATCACGCAGCAGTGTTATATTGAAGCAATATAATACACTTCGGCCACAAGCTGTACACACACCCCAGTAGTCCTCAGATCCTTGTAATTGTCGGGAATAAAATGTAGATTTTCTAACGTTCACACGGCCGTTTACACAAAAAAAGCACTTGAAAGTTGTAAGTCGACCATCCACATATTTGGTATTAAAACTTCAAATGTAGCGGCAGCTCATAACAAAGCCACTCGCTGTACTTTACCCGTGGCCCCAGTTGGGTAGACGTACTGCACACACGTAATGGCCGCAACAATCATCCAGATGGCGAACACTCACTGCTGGCTTCATTCACACTGTCCCTTGTTACATCTTGTTTGTCAATCATCATTGCGCATGCGTAGGTAGAAAGTGACGTTGCTTGTTGCCTCGTTTCGAAGACATTGGCAAGCGTCCATTTTCAGACTTCCTTGAGCATTGCGAAAAACTAGTGCAATGTCTTTATTTATGAGACGTACAAACAAATTTTAGTTTGTCTGTAGAATAGTTCCGCAACACCAATTTAGAGAATTTATTAGATACAGCGTGGTACATGGGTTATTTCTGGTTAATATGGTGATCTTCATTTCCAGTGACGCGAATATGTCTTTACATATTCAATAAGCATACACTCTGGTCACTTCGCTTCTGGTGCCTCAATCTTCAAGCATCATTACCAATAATCTTTCGGTTCCCGGGTAGCTAGCTGCTTAGACGTAGATCTACCGCAGGCTACGCTCTCGCCTCAAGAAGAGCAGCTCATTGCCGGCGTTGCCGATTTGTCTTATATGCAAGAGCCCTTTCGTGATCATCTTCATCTATGTTAGATAGATTATCTGTTGTCCGGAGCAAACTGATTCTTCATCGTCTTGACGTAAAGAAAGCACCTTAAGTGTGTTTGGCATGATGGCACAAAGAATGTGGGTGGTCTGGAAAGAGCATATTCTTCATCGCCATTGGCGTCATCACCGTCGTCATGGCGTATAGTTGGTAGTTTACCCTATCTTTACCATGATAGCAGCGTTGCCCCACCGTGGTGGTCTAGTGGCTAAGGTAAGCGGCTGGTGACCCGCAGATCACGCAATTGAATTCCGGCTGTGGTGACTGTATTTTCGATGGAGGCGAATATTCTGTAGGCCCGTGTGCTTAGATTAGGGTGCATAATAATAAAACCAAGTTGGTCGAAACTTCCAAAACCCTCCACTGTACGGCGTCTGTCATAATCATATGGAGATTTCCGGACGTTTAACCCTACATATTAATCAATCATCAGTGATAGCAGCGTCCTGGTAATTTGGTATCCTTGTATTAGCTAACGCTCTTTTTTCTCGTCCTAATGATGCACAGTGGTTATATTGCATGTGCTGGGCCGGACAATCGACAGCGCACAATGGGTAAGTATACACCGTAAGGTACTTCGCCTCTCAAGGAAGCAGACGAATGCATTAACCTTTGAGTGGTCTTAGACAATGCATAACAAATCCTCAAAAATTTTCTTCTACAGAGGCCAACAGATTCTAGCTTCGTAGTTATCCCATTGAATACAGTTAAACCACACGTCATCCTGGTGCCTTGATGTCACCAAAGCTGCCAAGTGTTGGAGTTTCACCACGTTAAGAACGTGCGTCAACAACGTCACCACCTATCTATCTACACAATGCGCGCTCCCTTAGAGAAAACACTGCAGTTGTAGTTCTTGTTGTTTGAATGGTTGGTCTAACAGTCAGACAAGCAATCAAATAAATCCCTCATTCAATCCCGCCTCTGTACTCGGGATTAGGTGCCTGTAGCAAAACTTTTAGTTTCGTTGTTCGAGACGACAGCTGTATTGTTTGACATGTCATTACGCTGACAAAACTAGCCTATTGAAACGCATTACTTCACAATACATATGAATACAAAACATTTTCTTTGCAGGAAGTTATCAGATGATTGCATTAACGTCAGTACAAACGCTAACTACACAAGTAATTTGTATCCGGGAGAAAATGTAACTGCTGAAAAGTTCTGCGAAATGCAGTTCTCGGGGAAGGAAGTTACCAGTGCCTTATTGGTAAGTTTATTGACAATATTTCGAGTACACACATGAACTGCGATTGTATTTGTGAAATATCCTCTTGTGTTTGCTCGCTGTTTTTGATGACGATGAGGACTTTGCAAACATAAAATCTTCGGCAACAAGGTGGTGTTGCTGACATCTACAAACACATATACCCACCATACGCCCACTGCAGGACAAAGACATATCCCTTGTTGCGCCAGTCAACTCGATCCCACTGTACACCCGCTACTTCCTAATCTCATCTACCAAACTTTTGCGCTCCTCTCAAACACTTAATATATATATATATATATATATATATATATATATATATATATATATATATATATATATATATATATATATAATATGAAGTCTTCGTTTGGAAGACCTTTATTAGGCCCGAAGAACCGGCAGCCGACAGCTGAGATGAACGGACCAAGATGATGATGCTACGTGACAACGATGAGGATGCATGAGCAACACATGATAATGATGATAATGTACAGATGAAGAGGATTGGTATACTAAATGCCCACACTAATTCCCCCCACGTGAAAGCGGCCAGCCTGGCCGCGGCAAGTCAAGGGGACAAAGAACGTCGCATGAAGGGCTTCATACGGGAGACATGGACGACCTCAGTAGTTCGATAACGGCGATCAGCTGGGGCTACAAGTGGCGTCACGCGATAATTCACTGGTGAAGTTTCTTCAAGAACTGTGTACGGCCCGATAAACCGTGGCTGGAATTTGTCGCACAAACCAGGTGTGCGAATAGGCGTCAAAAGAAGCACTTCGTCTCCAGGTTGAAAGGATACAGCACGATGGGATTCATCATAAACCAGCTTTCTGTCTTGCTGTCGGGCTTCAGTGTTTATACGAGCACGTTGGCGGCTCTCTGCGAGCCGTAAAACGTATTCCTCTGAAGAGGATGGAGATGAATCCACATGGCAGGTAAAGAAAGAGACGTCCAGGAGAGAAGTAGGGGAGCGTCCATAAACTAGGTAAAATGGTGAGTAGCCGGTTGTCCGCTGAATAGCCGTATTGTAGGCGAAAGTGACGAATGGTAGGACTACATCCCAGTTCTTGTGGTCTGGTTGAATGTAGGCGGCGATCATGTCAGAAAGAGTGCGGTGGAATCGCTCAGTGAGGCCGTTAGTTTGGGGATGATAACTAGAGGCAGTCTTGTGAGTTGTGCCAGAAGCGCGAAGAAGTTCGTTCACTAGTTGTGAAAGGAAGGCCCTTCCACGGTCACTGAGCAATACACGTGGAGCACCATGACGCAGTATAATGGCTCGGAGGATGAAATCGGCAATTTCAGAAGCTGAACCGGTAGTGACGGATGCCGTCTCGGCGTAGCGCGTCAAATGGTCAACGGCTGTTACTATCCATCGGTTTCCAGCAGCACTGACTGGAAGGGGGCCATAAAGATCGATGCCTACAACTTCGAATGGTGTGGCTGGGCACGGAAGAGGCTGTAGTGTACCGGCTGGAGCAGATGTGGGTAGTTTTCTAGATTGACAGGTAGTGCAGGACCCAACGTACCGAGCTACACTAGTGGTAATACCTGGCCAATAAAACCGACTTCGAAGGCGATCGTAGGTTTTGTGGTAACCAAGGTGACCTGCCGTCGGATGGTCATGAAGTGCTCTGAGGACTTCGGACCGAAGCGATCGGGGTAGAACGGGAACCCAGCGCTGACCGTCAGGATGGTAAATTTTGCGGTACAGCACCGAGTTGTCCAGCTTAAACTGCGAGAGTTGGCGACGGAGCCTCGCATTAGGTGGACGGGAACTGCCAGTGAGGTAGCCTATAATACGTCGACAGTATGGGTCAGCCAGCTGTCGAGAAGAAAAATCGTGCGGGTCGTCCGAAGGCAGCTGGTCCATAGAGGCGAGAGAGGAAACCGCCGTAGACGTGGTCTCCGAGGGCGTGTTGTGCAAAGTGATTGCGGAAACGCTGAGGGGAGCCGCTGGTAGTGGGCAGCGAGAGAGAGCATCGGCGTCGCTATGCTTTCTGCCACACTTGTATACGATGTCAAAATCATACTCTTGTAGGCGTAGAATCCAGCGGCCGAGGCGTCCCGACAAGTTCTTGAGTGTCGAAAGCCAACATAAAGCATGGTGGTCGGTCACGATGGTGAAATGGCGGCCATGAAGATAGGGACGAAATTTCTGCACTGACCAAACGATGGCGAGGCACTCCTTCTCGGTGATCGTGTAGTTCCTCTCGGCTGCGGAGAGGACGCGGCTGGCGTACGCAACGACTCGCTCTCGCGAAGAGTTGTCGCGCTGGAGGAGCACGGCTCCTAAACCGTGGCCGCTAGCGTCTGTATGGAGGAAGGTCGGTGCACCATCGTGAAAGTGAGAAAGTACAGGATCGGTCGTGAGGGCACTCTTCAATTTGTCGAAAGCCGATTCACATTCCTGAGACCACTGAAAGGGCGTACCAGAAGCAAGTAGCTTATGTAGTGGTGCGGCTATGGAGGCAAAGTTTTGTATGAATCGCCGAAAGTAAGAGGCGAGACCAAGGAAACTTCGCAAATCTTTCGGCTTGTCAGGGCGAGGGAAGCGAAGCACCGCAGCAGTTTTCTCAGGGTCTGGACGAATTCCGTCCTTGCTCACAACATGACCGAGGACCTTGATAGATCTGCTGGCGAAATGGCACTTCTTGGTGTTAATTTGAAGACCAGCGCCCGCAAGGCAAGTCAGGACCTCGTCCAAGCGTTGCAGATGTTGAGGAAACGTCGATGAAAATACAACAATGTCATCGAGGTAACATAGGCAAGTCTTCCA
Source organism: Rhipicephalus microplus (assembly GCF_013339725.1). Lineage (NCBI taxonomy): Eukaryota > Metazoa > Arthropoda > Arachnida > Ixodida > Ixodidae > Rhipicephalus > Rhipicephalus microplus. The sequence continues at coordinate 36,309 of NW_023613204.1, forward strand.
TTTCAGGCCACGCAGTACGGTGTCAATCAAGCGCTCAAAAGTTGCGGGCGCATTGCATAGACCAAACGGCATAACATTGAATTCGTATAGGCCGTCCGGGGTTGCAAACGCAGTTTTTTCTTTGTCCTCTTCGTGCATGGGGATTTGCCAATAGCCGGAACGCAAGTCGAGGCTTGAAAAGAATTCAGCACCTTGTAAAGAATCGAGGGCGTCGTCGATACGTGGCATGGGGTATACGTCCTTCCTAGTGATCTTATTGAGTGCTCGGTAATCGACGCAAAATCGTACGGAACCGTCTTTTTTACGCACCAGAACCACTGGAGACGACCAAGGACTGGTTGAGGGTCGGATTATCTCCCGTTGCAGCATATCGTCTACGTTTTCCTCAATGATTTTTCGTTCGGCTAGGGAGACGCGGTACGGACGACGATGCACAATGGATGTTCCGTCGGTCTGAATACGATGTGCTGTAGCAGTTGTCTGACCCAGGCTGGATGAATGAACGTCAAAAGAGTTTGCATGCTTTTGCAACAAATCAAGCAGCTGCTGCTTCTGCGAGTCTGTCAAGTCCTTGTTGATGGCTGCTGTAAAGGCCGAGGAAGCAGCATGATCTCCAGGATGGCCTTTAGAGGAGGCAGGGGTAAGAGGCACGACGCACACAGGCTCCAGATCGGCAACGCAGGCGACAGTAGTGCCCCGCGGCAGTAAAATTTTATCTGGTGTGGTGTTCGTAGCAGCGAGGACAGCTGATCCATCGTTGAAGCGAGCCACACCTGATGCGAGAGCTATGCCTTTATTAAGGCAACGGGGCGATGGAGTGACCAAAATGTCACCAGAGTCGACGTCGTTGGACAAAACTGTGACTAATTGATGTTCGTTCGGGGGTAACTCGATGTCTACAGCAGCGATGAGTCGAAGTGGCCTGTAGGTTTCGTCACTAAGCAAGTGGTCTGTGTCAGTAAGATGGACGACACGTTGTGCACAACAAATAGCCGCGGAAGCAGACGAAAGAAAGTCCCAGCCTAAAATGAGTTCGTGGGAGCACGGGGATAGCACAGCGAATTGTATGTGATGAAGAATGTCGTCGATTAGCACACGGGCAGTACAGAGAGCGGAAGGGCGAATCATCGTTCCCTGGGCTGTAACCAGTGTTGGTCCATCATAAGGCGTCGTGACTTTTCGAAGACGGGTACACAAATCAGCACGAATAATAGAAAACCCAGCCCCAGTGTCCACCAAAGCATCAACGTCCACTCCCTCAACTGAGACTGCAATCATATTGTAAGGGCGCGCTGGAGGAATTGGAGTACTGTGTAGGAATGCAGTTTGTCCTCCAAAAACTGCATTGCTTAGTTTTCCGGACGCCGATCAGAAGCGAGGGAAGCAGGCTGAAGAGGAGAAGAGGAGCGACGGTAGGGCGATGGTGAACGGCGTCTGGTTGATCGAAGACTACTGCGCAGTTCACCGGATGCTGGCGGAGATGGAGACCGACGCGGCGGTGACGAATAACGACGGCCCTGGTACAAGGCTCCTGCGATATAGTCTCGTTCGCGTATGTCGTACCCTCGGCGCTCATCTTGCTGGCGCTTGCGGCAAAAGCGTGAAATGTGACCACGATAGCCGCAATAATAGCACGTAGGGCGAGTCGATCGATAAGGAGGGTGGTAGCTTGTGTTAGATGCACCGGGAGAGAGAGCAGTGAGAGGGACAGATGATGGCTCAGGCGGTGGTGATGCAAAGCTCGTGGGAAAGCTTCTGGGAGGTGCGGCAGCAACCGACGCGTACGTTCGTGGTGGCGACGTCGAGCTGACGGTGCCTGATGGTGCGGCGACGGCATGCGAGAACGATGGGAGAGTACGATCGACAGTGGGCTGCAGGTGGGCCATATGGGTCATGGACGTAAGCTCCTCCCTGATGACATCCCGCAATGACGTTGAAGAAGGCTGAATGGTACATACTGAAGGTAGTGTGAATCCCATTGATTCTAATTCTTCGCGTATTATCACCCTTATCGTTTCTCGTAGGTTTGGATCAGTCGTAATACGGGCCGCGTCACTGTCCGGTTGTAGGCGCATCGACTCAAGTTCTTCGAGGCGCTGACAGGTTGTCGCAACGTCAGCAACGGTAGCCGGATTCTGGATTGCAAGGGCATTGAATGCGACGGGTCCAATCCCCTTAAGAAGCTGGCGTACCTTGTCTGACTCTGTCATTGGGGTGTCAACCCGGCGGCAAAGTGAAAGGACATCCTCGATGTAGGATGTATACGACTCCCCGATGTGCTGTTTCCGAGTCGCAAGAGCTTTCTTTGCGAGAGCTGAACGAACAGCCGGTGTGCCAAAGACATGGCGAAGCTGATCTTTGAAGGCTGACCAGTCGGGGATGTCGATGAAGTGGTTGAGGAACCACGTCTTCGCGACACCCGTGAGGTAGAATGACACGTAAGCGAGTTTGTAGGTGTTATCCCACCGGTTAGCAGCGCCGACACGTTCGAAATCGTCCAGCCATTCCTCCACATCTTCCCCGCGCATACCAGCGAAGGGATGGGGCTCACGCTGGAGGCTGTTAATGACGTGAAAAGGCGCGGCACGCGGTGGCGGAGTGGGAACGGCTGCAGCACCGACCTCTTCTTGGTGCGACATATTTCCGGACACCTGGCCCAAGCGGCGACCTGAACGTAGCTCCAGGGGGTAGAGTGGTCGAGAGGATGACGGGGGATCCAACAGCACGCTCCACCACGTATGAAGTCTTGGTTTGGAAGACCTTTATTAGGCCCGAAGAACCGGCAGCCGACAGCTGAGATGGACGGACCAAGATGATGATGATACGTGATAACAATGAGGATGCATGAGCAACACATGATAATGATGATACTGTACAGATGAAGAGGATTGGTATACTAAATGCCCACAATATATATATATATATATATATATATATATATATATATACATTATAACGAAGACAATTTATTAAGGTAACAATGGTTAGGCTACCACTGCTCACAATGCGCAAAAATTCAGTACAACAGGGCAGTCCCGACACATCCCCACAACAACATTGTCGTCTTCATGCGTTCTGTGTCATTTCTGCACACGCGCCTCAGGTACCTTTCTATACCAGCGACATTACCCCGGGCGGCAAAGCATCGTCCCGGTGCCTGCTGTTATTAGACGAACGGAACACTGTGATAGGGCCTCAGGCGAGAAACATGCACATCGTCACTTCTGGATGTAACAGTGGGGTTCGTAGTAGGAGAAATTTCCTAGGTGAGAGGTGTGACTTGGCGCAGACCTCGGTAAGGCCTAAGGTATTCCGATAAAAGTTTCTCGCAGAGGCCGACATGACGGGTAAGGAAGCACAGTAGCACGAGAGAGCCAGGAGAAAAATCGACATCGCTATGTCCGGTGTCCTAGAGCGACTTTTGTGGTCTCTGGAACGATGAGAACCGGGCGCGGGCTACTGTACATGCGATGAGAGCACGGAGGATGGCATACTGTGCGTATGAAGTGGTGGACTGAACATCATGCGCAAGCAGGGTATCGAAAGGTAATAAAGAATCACGGCCAAGGAGACAATAAAATGGTGAGTAGCCGGCGGTTTTATGATGCGACGAGTTGTAGGCGAAGGTTACAAACGGAAGGGCCTTGTCCCAATCGGTGTGGTCGTCAGAAACATACATAGCAAGCATTTCCGTCAATGTGCGGTTGATGCGTTCAATAAGACCGTTAGTCTGAGGATGGTAACAAGTCGCAAAGTTGTGCCGCGTAGCACAGGATCGAAGGAGGTCGTCAACCACACGAGACAGGAAACAGCGGCCACGGTCCGTGAGTAGGTGAAAAGGAGTGCCATGCTGAAGGATGATGTAATAGAGTGGGAAATCTGCGACGTCTGTCAAGCAGCTGGTCGGTAGAACTCGAGTGGCATAATACCGAGTGGCATAATACTTAGTGACACAATCCGTAGCTACTGCTATTCATTTGTTTCCCGTTGCCGATGTTGATTTGATTGATTGATATGTGGGGTTTAATGTCCCAAAACCGACATATGATTCTGAGAGACGCTGTAGTGGAGGGCTCCGGAAATTTCGACCTCCTGGGGTTCTTTAACGTGCGCCCAAATCTGAGCACACGGGCCTACAACATTTCCGCCTCCATCGGAAATTAAGCCGCCGCAGCCGGGATTTGATCCCGCGACCTGCGGGTCAGCAGCCGAGTACCTTAGCCACTAGACCACCGCGGCAGGGCCCGTTGCTGATGTTGGGAAGGGACATAACAAATCCAAACCCATCCAATGAAACGACTCGGCTGGAACTTAAATAGGTTGAAGGTGACCAGCAGGGAGAGACGTAGGCTTTTTCCGACGCTGGCACAGCTCACACGCTGCAACGTAGCAGCGAACGGAACAATAAAGGCCCTTCCAGAATACCAGTCAGCGGACGCGGTCGTAGGTTCTGGAGACACCCAAATCTCTGGAAGTTGGGGTGTTGTGAAGTTCTTGCAAGATGTCCTTGCGCAGATGACGTGGGACGACGAGAAAAAGTACCGTCCCATGAGGCTGTAAGTTGCGGCGGTACAAAACGTTGTCTTGAAGTAAAAGCAGGCTCAGTGAAAGGTCTTTATGGTCGGATTGAACAAGGTCAATCATCAATAGCAGCGATCGATCTCGGCGTTGTACATCGGCTATGTGCAGAAAATGTGTCATGTCTGTGATGTTAGCTTCAGCTTCCAACCTAGGGGAGGTTTGTGGATCAACAGGGTGTCTATATAAGCAGTCGACATCGCTGTGAAGCTTGCGAGACTTGTACAGCACAGAGAACTTGTACTCCTGCAATTGCAATGCCCATCGCCTGAGTCTACCTGTAGGATATTTAAGGGTTGACAGCCAGCAGAGTGCATTGTAACAATACTGACTGTTGGCCTTGTTGGTACTTGCTTACTGGCATGCTTTGGCCACAAAATCACACACACAAAGTAAAGAAACAGTAAACGACAAGCACAAGCCGCTTGTGCTTGTCGTTTAGTGTTTCTTTACTTAATGTGTGTTATTTTGCGGCCAAAGCGTGTCAGTAAGCAGAGTGCATGGTGGTCTGTGATAACTGCGAACGTGCAATCATATAGGTACGGACGGAATTTCGTGATAGCCCAGACGAGAGCCAAGCACTTTCGCTCACTGATTGGATAGTTCCTTTTCGACTGAGAAAGTAGGTGGCACAGCGTTCGCTGTGACACAGTTTGTGGTGTTCTGCATTAATGCGAGTATTGCCCCTATGCCATGGCCACTTGCCTCGTTGCGAAGCTCCATTTGAAGGCTGAGTCATATTGAGCCAACACAGGTGGTGATGTGAGCGCAGATATCAACAACACACAGGATTATTTTTGGTCTTCACGCCAGAAAAAAGTCACGTTCTTTTAGAGGCATTCCGTGAGGGGCCGAGCAATTTCCGCGAAGTGTCTGACAAAACGGCGGAAATATGAACAGAGCCCCAAAAAGCTGCGGACGTTTTGCGTAGAAAGTGGGACCGAGAACTCACACACAGTGTGGACTTTATCAGGGCCAGGTCGTACACCAGTAGCGTCAACAAGGTGGCCAAGTAGCTTTATCTGACGGCGTCTAAAGGTGCACCTAGACACGTTAAGCTGGAGGCCAGCACAGCAAAAAACGTCAAGAATGGCAGACGGACGTGGAAGATGGCTTTCAAAGGTTGGCGAGAAAACGAGGACATCGTCCCGATAACACAGGCACATCGTCTATTTAAAACTGCGAAGGAGGGAGTCTATAATGCGTTCAAAAGTTGCTGGCGCAATGCCCAACCCACAAGGCATGACTGTAAATGGATAAAGCCTGTCGGGTGTGATGAATCCCGTCTTCTCGCGGTCGTGTTCATTGACTGAATTCGCCAATATCCAGGCCGTAGGTCAAGGGCAGAGAAATACTTGGTACCATGAAGGCAGTCAAGCGCATCATCAATTTTAGGTAGAAGATAGACCTCCTTCTTGGTTATTCGATTGAGATTGCGATAGTCGACGCAGAACCGCCAGCTGTTGTCCTTCTTTTTACCAAGCACGACAGGGGATGCCAATGGACTGTTTGAAGGCTCTATGACGTCTTTGTCGAGCATTTTCTCTACCTCCTTCTGGATTATTCGGCGTTCTGAATAAGATATATGATAAGCACGCTCATGAAGGGGACTAGCGCCGAAGGTTTGATACGGTGGGCTCCGATGCTCGTGCAGCCCTAGGAACGGTCGTCAATACTAAAAACATCGAAATAATAAAATAGAATACCACGGAGTGCTTCAACTTGGGATGGCGACAAGTCGTTTGATATATTTTGTCTAGGAAAGCTCTATTCTGTATGGCTCCGAGAGGTTCAGCTAGGGTCTTGATGTCAGGAGTGAGAGATGAAGTTGTACATTGCTCCAGAGATTAGAGTTCTACTAAGGCAATACCTTGAGGAATGGCCTGGCTGGACACAAAGAGGTTGAGGACAGGGAGAAGCATCTTGTTATCGCTAATGCTCGCTATAGTATGGAGAAGTATGATGTCCCGGGAAAGGGTCAAGTCAATGAGTGGAGCTGCCAAGTAGTCGCTATCAGTAACAGGTGGGAATGGCGACATAGAAAGGTACGCAGCGGCCAGAGGCGGTAATTGTAGACACTCCACGGACCGCAGTCGTGTGCGAGTTGCAGGAGGGACATTAGAGTACAAAGGCAACTCTAGCTGTAAGGTGCCGGTTGAACAATCGACGAGGGCTGAATGCGCCGTCAAGAAGTCAATGCCGAGAATCACATCGTGCGGGCAAGCGTCTAGAACAACGAAGAGGACTGAAGAGTGAAGGCCGGCCGCAGTGAAGCAGGCTGTGCTCATACCAAGAACTGATGTTCGGCTGTCATTGGCTGCTCGCACAGTCGACGACATGGCAGGGGTAAGAACTTTTTTCAGGCGGGATCGAAGACCTGAACTCATAACAGGTATGTGGGCACCCATGTATATTAAAGCTGTAACGGTCAGGCCATTGATGAGAACAAGTAAATTTCGTCTGGAATTTGTGGTTGGTAGAGGTTTTTCGGTGCGATTAGTCAATGTAGCGCCAACTCCAGGAGTTGTATCTGTTAGTTTCCTGAGAACTGCCCAGAATACGCGGGTGACGGGGAGTAATGGCGTTGAGAGAAGCGCGGCTCGCGACCCTGAGACGACGTCAAGCAGCTGGACCGGGTACTCTGGGCAACAACATCGGCGTAGGATGGTTTGGAGCGTATCGTAGAACGGCTAGTGTGAGGTCTTGAAGGGGGTCATCGGCAAAACGAGGTGGGGAATACTACCCACGATCTTGTCGGTGGACGTCTAGAAAACGTTGCTGGAACAACCATCTCTTGCGCTAGTGGCAGGAAATGTGGCCAACACGATGGCAAGAAACGCTAATCGGTCGATCATCTTGTGTGCGCCACTCAGATGGATTTCGGTAGTTCGATGAGAATCGCGGGACCAACGCGGCAGCTGCAACAAAAAGAGCAGCGTCGTAGTGAGCGTTATGAGCATTAGGATTTATGAGCTGGGGTCTGTGGCTGGAGTTTTGAGAACTAAGACGCCCATGTTGGCAAACTCTTGTCGCACAACACCCTGAGTAAGAGATATTGGAGCCAAGTTATCAGGCACAGGGGGTTGATAAACGGAAGGAGCCATGGCTTCCAGCTCCTGGCAGAGAATTCTTGTGGTGTTGGGAGAATTCCTAAATGGATGTGGCGCCACAGTATCCTCGCAGGAAGAAGTAGTTGCGGTGCTCTGGAGTCAGGAAAAGCGTTGAAAAATTTTCCTGCTTTTGGCTTGTTCGAACCGCCGAGATTCACTGACAATTGAGTCAATGGTGGTGCAGTTCTGGCAGATTAGAATGTTGAAGGCATCGTCTACTATGCCCTTCAACACAATGCTGACCTTGTCTAGTTCGGTCATGTCTTTGTCGGCCTTCCGGCACAAGGCGAGCACGTCTTGGATATAGGAGTCGTATGACAAGGTAGGAGATTGAAATCGTTAAGCGAGTTCCGGCCTGGCTGCCATTTGTCGAGCAACTGACCGGCCGAACAAGTCACGGAGTTTCTGCTTGCACACGTCCCAACTCGTGAGGTCTTCCTCGTGCGTCTCTTACCAGGCGCGTGCAGTTCCTCGCAGCTAATAGATGATGTTGGCCAGCATAAGCATCCCAGTCCACTAGTATTGCTTGCTGACGCGCTCGTTTAGGGCGAGCCAGTCGTCAACGTCAGTTGTGTCGGTGCCGTGATATGTACCTGGATAGAGATGATGGGAAGGGATCACAGGTGACAGAGCAGGCGTAGACTGAACGGATGGCACACTGCCTTCAGGCATCGTGGCTGGATGAAGCTGATGGCCGCTATGGAGATCCAGAGTCGGAATATTACCCAGCACTTCTACCAAAAATATGTAACGGAGAGTATTTAATAAGTTAACGCTGGTTAGTTCAACACTGCACACAGGGTGCAAGAATGCAGGGCAACAGGGCAGTCTAGACACACACACACACAAACACACAAACACCCACACACACACACACACACACATATATATATATATATATATATATATATATATATATATATATATTAGGGGAAAGAAGTGTATACCTAAGGGCTCGTTTTTCCGTGTTTTAACACAATAATAGTGAAATCTAACAGACAGTAATGCCAAGGAATGTACAGGGAAAGTTATTAGAACCAATGGAATGTAAATAGGAAGAAAGAAGAAAGAAAAGTGGATGAAAAAATAACCAGCCGTGAGCAGGAATCGAACCTACGACCATCGAATAGCGCGTTCGACGCTCTAACCACTGAGCTACCACAGTGGCCTTCCTTCCATCCACTTTTTTGAGTTTATATGTGAATTTAGAAGTAGGAGTGACAGTCAGCGCCATCTATAAGCCAAACAACGAGTGTGAAAACACTCTTATTCGCATGTTTGGCGTCACGTAGCACGTGAACTTATTATGAGCGGGCAGCTGATTAATTGTCCCTCTTATACAACCTAAACACACCAAGTCTGCCAGTACGAGAGCCTCGTTCAATCAAATAAGGTAAAGAAGTGTATACCTAAGGGCTCGTTTTTCCGTGTTTTAACACAATATTAATGAGATCTAACGGACAGTATTGCCAAGGAATGTACAGGGGAAGTTATTAGAAGCAATGGAATGTAAATAAGAAGAAAGCTGTTTGTTCTCTGACCAACTCTGCTTTCTTCTTGTCTCGTAAGGTTACACCTATCATTTAAGTACAACAGTGGTATTTTTATTACTAAGGTATCGGTGAGAAGAAAGTAAAGCGGGCGCAAAGGTATGCTGCCGCCGGCCATGGCCGAACCTAGATTCTTCAAATAACATGGCCGATGCTCTGCTAATTCATCTACAGCAACAGTAATACTTTCGTTGTCTTTATCAGATGTATGGGTGCATTTAAACCTGCAAGTATCAATCAGCGCCAGTTATCACCAAGATGGAGAACTTTGAACTACCCCCCCCCCCCTTTTTTTTAAATTCACGTAAACAGATCAGGGACACGAAACACATGATCTTTTTACGAAACGACTGCTGAACAGTAGTCGCTTGTATATTACCTGAGAGCACAAAAATTGCCAGAATGAGACTCTTGCTGTGAACGAAAGAATAAACGAGATTAATAACAAACCCTCTTGTCTATTTCTTTAAACCACATGAATATCAGTTCACGCGCTGTCGACGCAGGCCCCACTGCACATTCCAATTTGCGCGATTGCAATATTTGTCGCGCCCTTGCATATAAACTAGAATTTTACCTCGAAAAACTCATACGTGCGTTGTTTATCACATTTTAATAGTAAGAATATTCAGATTATATCCAGACTATATTCAGTTGTTCATCTTATTAACTGATACTGACACACTCAGCCTACCACTTCTACACTTCCACAGGTTAACGACAGCGAATGTGAAATGCAGTGTTGCTGGAAAAGTGGTGACACTCTGGAAAGTCGATCGAATTCTCAAAGTGAAGTGGATGATTACTATCACTCCGAACAATCAACAACCGATGGTTACGACTACGGAGATGGTGAAAGGTGTCAACTTTTTGATATGCTCGACGGAATGAACTGTGGTGGAACGAAGGTACTTCAGCTTTCATACCAGCTTTCTGTCTTGGTTTCTGTGTCGTCTGTGATGTAACAATGTATTGCTAGACCAATCCCACTAGCTTAGTCAACAAGAACAGTGCATTTTACCAAAGCAAAATAGTCACCCTTCAACCCAATAAACAGCATTACTTTCCTGAAATGCCTCCAGGAATACGAAGAAGCTTCAGAATACGCAATGACAAAGCTTTGTAAAATGATTCCTTGTAAGCAGTAGTAAAAATTGACGAGGAGCCTCAGCTTGAACCAGTAAGTGCACAAACACGTATCATTGAATTGCCACGGGTGAGGAAATGCATACAATTGAGCGCTGGAGAATAAAACAACTTTTCACCCGTTAAATTGGTGAGCGCGCTATCTACGCCGACCACCTCATCAGTACCAACAAGGCGAGAACAAAAAGGCACTAAATATCTGCGCTGACACGCTCAACTTTGAAAGCAAATGAAACTACCCAATGATCTAATGAAGTTGCATCTCGCACTTTTGAAGTCAGTCACATTAACACTGATTAATATTTTTGAAATCCGAAATGGCAACTTAAACATCCAATAATGGCAGAATATGAAAAATTAGGGGACCCTTAAGCTTCGCGTTTAATAGTTGAACGCAATAGCGAAATCTAGCCTCTAGTGCGCCCTTTACCCGCTCAGTGTATACTTAGTAATATGTCTTGTTACACACACACGCACACGAACGCGAGTGCGCGCAAGCGCGACGTATCTGTAGTAATGGTACAAGTTTTTGAGCTATTCACCAGCACTTTTATAACAACTTCATGAAAATATTGTACAGTGATATAGTCACATGGTCCTGTATTATGAACTGTGCGTAGGCGTGGCCCTTGTATTCGTAACTACTTGTGACACCTGTATTCACGCGCGAATGGTACATACAGGTTTTTTATATAAAGCAAGAGTCACGTGGCCTCCAAGATAGAGGCTGCGTGCTCGCCATATCGAAGGCCATAAAGAGTATCACAATGCCTCACAGATGACAGCACATTATCTAGCGTGTGCTGTTTGCTTGATCAATGCCTCTGGAAAGGCATGATATGTTTTCCGCCAGATGGGCATAGTTCTCCATTTTTCGAGCTGTTTGAAAGTTCCTGTGTGTCTTTATCGGCAATGGCTGCACTAACCCGGTACAGTGGCTAGAAATCCCGGCATTTTTTGACGTAGTGTGATGGCCTCCCAAATGCGTCTACGAATTGCCGAATGGACTCGTTTTCGTCGTGACACCTGTCAAACGAAATGCGTTAAGGAGACTCCTTTCACTACATGGCATTGATGTAGTGTTTTTCCCGAAGCACCTACGTATAACGTCGTGGATTGTTGGTAGGACACCTGCTTGCCACGTGAACGACCGGGTTGGATCCTCAGCGGAACCGTAAATTTCATTAATATTTTATTTGCATCTTTCTTGATTTTTCGCTCACACACGATTTTCCCTTCACAACCAGCAGAGCCGACGCCGACGGCGCAATTTCTGTGACACGAGCTCTCTAACGCTATCACGTTAAAAAATTGTAAATTAGAATCAAAGCAGGGCCCCTTCTAAATCCAATAATTGCAGGGAAAGTGTAAGTGGGTAGTTTGAGACGATCACTTTAGGCGCGCGAGTATTGTGTACAGGGAAATCGAATGTCTCATTCAAACCGCATGAAGGTCTTTTCCCAACAGTTTTTTCAAGAGCGAACGAGGTTGCAAGGTTTAAAGGGCCCCTAAACCACCCAGTGGTCGAAAATTTAGTTTAGGTGAGCAAGTTGTGCCCGAGCTTACAGGGAACATGTAGCCGTGAGACTTTTTCGAAACAGTGCCGTAATAGTGGAGTTACATGGGTTAGATGATCGAAGCGCCACAATGATTGATTGATTGATTGATATGTGGGGTTTAACGTCCCGAAACCACCATATGGTTATGCGAGACGCCGTAGTGGAGGGCTCCGGGAATTTCGACCACCTGGGGTTCTTTAACGTGCACCCAAATCTGAGCACGCGGGCCTAGAACATTTCCGCCTCGATCGGAAATGCAGCCGCCGCAGCCGGGACTCGATCCCGCGACCTGCGGGTCAGCAGCCGAGTACCTTAGCCACTAGACCACCGCAGTGGGGCAAGCGCCACGATGGCTTCTTCCCCTCTTTCCTACGCTACCCTCTTCCAAAACCGCTTGGCCCCTAATCGCTGAGTCAACTGAGTGTCCCTCGTCATCTCGCGTGGCATACGTCACCGCTGAAGCGCTGTTCGAGACAGCGCCCACTTCCCGTTGCCGTGATCCACCACTCCGACGCCCCAGCTCGCCGTCAACTGTGTTGTGTGTGTCATCTGGGTGCACTGATCGTTGACTAACCACTGTTGCGGTCGTGCTGGCCCGTGCCCCTACGCTAGTGACTTGGGGGTTGCGCTAAGGGCCGCAGATGTTGATTCGCAAGCGGCAACATGACCAAGTACAGCAAGGTGCGGGCGAACAGCTGTTTGCAGAGTGACCGTAAGTCATTGGTTGTCGTTCGGCCAATCGCAAGCATCGAAAGTGGTGACGTCGTCGAGTTTTACTGGTGATGTCACACATGTCCGTGGCGGGAGTGGTGGGGACCAGAAAGAAGCAGCTATTGTTTTTTTTTTCGAAATTGTGGTGCGCCTGCTACCTGTAGCGCAGCCGCATGTGGCATCGTTGATCTCGACGACATTCTGCACGTGATGCACTTGTTTGCTTGAAATATTTGGGAGGGGGTTTAGGGACCCCTTAATAAATGACGCCGCAGGATTTACCTGTGAGTGTTACGTGATGAAGCGTTGAAACTGTGTTGTCTATCAGCAATAACATGAAAAAGCGTCAGTAGGAAGAAGACACTTTTCAGTTGCTTGTGAATCAAAGCATATATACGTAGCTTCTCATATTATTACGAAACTACCTGCAAAAAACTGAGAAAAGCTGAGAAACTTTTACCACGGAACTTTGATTATTCTTTATGAGTATTTAGTATAGTGCACACCTGCGTGTGTCCCTACTGACGGTTTGGAATTCGCTAGTTGTGAAACGTAATAAGTATTGTATAACTACTGAACCACTATATTACAGTGAGAGAGTGCATATTGGACGACGTTTCATTCAACAAAAGGCAAAATGTTGAAAAAAATATGTGAACTTTGAAGACGAAATTTTTACGCATAAAGGTGTGTTTTATGTGCAAAACAGGGGAGAGGAAGGCATAAAAAATTGAGAGAAAAAGTAGGCAGGCGGTTTACTATGGCACACGTTGGAGTGTGGTACGCAGCCGAAATGTGTAAAATATATAAGTTATGCACTCAAGCTGTTTCGGACAGATTATTGCACGAATCGGTCTCGTAACGCTTGGCACACAGCACACAAAATGGCACACAAAATGGAACGCTCGCTGAACATAGTGAGACGCTTATATGTCAGCGCCCTTTTTGGCACGTTTTCAAAGAACGCGTCGTGGGCGCTTACATAATCAGCCGTGACCACCTTGCTCACAACTAAAAATGGCAGCATATCCACGGAATAAATCATGGAGAGTGGGGCGAAGCATTCGTCCGTCCATGCGTCTGTCTGTGTGACCGCCCATGCGTCTGTTCGTGCGCCCGTCCCTGCGTTCGTTAATGCATCCGCCCCTGCGTCCGTTCATGCGTCTACCCATGCATCTGTCTGTGTGTCCGTTCGTACATCTATTCAACACTCCAAGTCTCACCATCTCGCATCTTTTTATCATATTGTGACGGAGCGAGGTCTTGGCTTACAGGACAGCGTCCACCGAGAGTCGGCAGCCGAACAAGATGTCTGAGTTGCCTCTCGTGCAAGCGCCTAACGCACAGGCGTCTTCTTCATCTTCGCTAAGTGCCACGCTTGCTCCTGTCGATGATGCACCGTAACATCACTCCCCTGCGGCGGAAGCGCCGTCACGGCGCTTAGTACGGCGGCGACGAACGAGGAGGGTGATACGGTTTTAGTCTGGAAACGTGTACAACGTCTGTCTGGAGTGAGGTGGTCGAAAAGGCATTGTTTAGGGGTGCGATCTCGTAGCTCACGTCACTAAGTTGTCGTAACACTTTGTAGGGGCCATGGTAGTGTGATAGTAGCTTCTCTAATAAGCCGACTTGGCGGTTTGGTGTCCAGAAAAGTACCAGAGACACCGGCGAGAAGTGCACGCTTTGGTGGCGACTGTCATAGCGGTCTTTTTGCTGCGCTTGCGACAAGTGCAGCCGATCACGGGCAAGCTGACGGGCTGCATGGGCTCGAGAAACGACTTCGCTGGCGTACTCAGTAGACAAGGGGGCAGCCGAAGGAAGGAGCGTGTCAAATGGTAATGCTGGATGTCGGCCAAATAGCAAATAAAACGGCGAATAACTAGCTGTGTCGTGCCGTGAAGAATTGTACGCGAACGTGACAAAGGGAGTGCTTTGTCCCAGTCACGGTGATCTGGCGAAACGTACATTGACAGCATCTGCGTCAGCGTTCGGTTCAGACGCTCGGTCAATCCATTTGTCTGTGGATGATAAGCGGTGGTAAGCTTGTGCTCAGTGGAGCAGGCGCGGAGAATATCATCCACAACACGTGAAAGAAAGTACCTTCCTCGATCAGTAAGCAGCTGCCGTGGAGCGCCGTGATGAAGAATGACTTCATACAAGAGAAAGTCAGCGATGTCAGTGGAACAGCTTGTCGGCAGTGCTTTAGTGATGGCAAAGCGTGTGGCGTAGTCTGTGGCGACTGCAACCCATTTATTTCCGGAGGTGGACGTAGGAAACGGGCCGAACAGGTCAAGGCCAACACGGAAAAATGGTTCCGTTGGTATGTCAATGGGCTGTAGGAGGCCAGACGGTAGCACAGAGGGGCGCTTGCGGCGTTGGCAGCGGTCGCAAGCAGTGACGTAGCGAACCACAGAACGATACAGTCCGGGCCAGAAAAAGCGACGTCGCACACGATCGTAGGTACGAGAGACGCCTAGGTGACCGGCTGTAGGTACGTCATGTAGTTGTTCGAGAACGCTGGTACGCAGGTGATGGGGAAGCACGAGTAGTAATTCCGGGCCATCAGCGTTGAAGCTGCGACGGTACAGAATGTTGTCGTGCAGTTCGAACAGGCGAACGGAAGGGTCTGTCGGAGCAGAGGTCAGACGCTCGATAATGGAGAGTAACGACGGGTCACGTCGTTGTTCGGTGGAGATATCACTTAAAGCGTGGATGGAGAGAACGCAGGGGTCTGAATCAAGGTCTGTCAAGTCGGGCGTTTCAACCGGATAACGTGACAAACAGTCTGCGTCTGTGTGGAGGCGGCCCGACTTGTAGTGGACCACGAATGAGTATTCTTGCAGACGGAGCGCCCAGCGACCAAGACGTCCAGATGGGTCCTTTAGCGATGACAGCCAGCAAAGAGCGTGATGGTCCGTAACAACGGAAAAAGTTCGACCATACAGGTAAGGCCTGAATTTCGCCACGGCCCACACTAAAGCTAGGCATTCACGCTCAGTGATGGAGAACTTCCGTTCGGCAGGTGAAAGAAGACGACTGGCGTAAGCAATCATGCGGTCCTTCCCGTGCTGTCGTTGGCCAAGTACCGCTCCAATTCCATGGCCACTGGCATCGGTCCGAAGCTCTGTAGGTGATGCTGGGTCGAAATGGGCCAGTACTGGTGGCGTAGTCAGCAGATGGATAAGAGCCGAAAAGGCGTCCGCTTGCTCTATACCCCATGCGAAGGGAACGTCCTTCTTTAAGAGATCAGTAAGCAGTCGAGCGATGTCGGCGAAGTTGCGGACAAATCGACGAAAATAGGAACATAGCCCTACAAAACTTCGGACGTCCTTGGTTGAGCGTGGTTCAGTAAATTGTTGTACTGCTCGCACCTTTTCGGGATCTGGTTGAACACCATCGGCACTGACAAGGTGGCCGAGTATGGTGATTTGGCGACGTCCGAAATGGCATTTTGCAGAATTGAGCTGGAGAGTAGCTCTTCGAAAAACATCCAGAACAGCTGACAGACGTGTTATATGGCTGTCAAAGGTGGGCGAAAAGACGATGAAATCGTCTAAATAACATAAGCAGATGGACCACTTATATCCTCGGAGAAGGGAGTCCATCATGCGCTCGAAAGTTGCCGGCGCATTACACAGTCCAAACGGCATGACTTTGAACTGGTAAAGGCCGTCGGGCGTAACGAAAGTGGTTTTTTTCACGATCCATTGGGTCAACAAAAATTCGCCAATAGCCGGATCGAAGGTCGATAGACGAAAAGTATTGGGCACCATGGAGGCAATCGAGGGCGTCATCAATCCGAGGCAAAGGGTAGACATCTTTGTGGGTCACTTTGTTTAAATGGCGATAGTCCACGCAAAAGCGCCAGCTGCCATCTTTCTTCTGAACGAGCACGACTGGGGAGGCCCAGGGGCTGGATGAGGGTTCTATTACGTCTTTAGTAATCATTTTATCCACTTCATTTTGAAGTACTTGGCGTTCCTTGTGAGATACGCGATATGGACGCCGCCGTATAGGACTGACATTACCAGTGTTGATCCGGTGAGTCACTGCAGTTGTTTGGCTGAGAGGGCGGTGGTCAAAGTCAAAAACGTCTCTATATGATGTTAGCAGACTACGGAGGCTGGCAGCTTGCACTGCAGTGAGGTCGGGAGCAATCATCTTGTTAATGTCATCTGCAGGCAGAGTGTAATTGCGGCCAAGACAGGGGGATGTAGTATTGGTGTCCAAACAAGTAACGTTGCAGCTGTCAAGTGGAGATAGGGTGGCCAAAGACATGTCTTGCGGAATAACTTGAGTCAAGAGACTCACGTTGAGTAGTGGTATAACCACTGTATTATTAGCGACGGCGACAACAGTGTGAGCAAGGGCGACGTCTCGGGCCATCAGTACGTCGACTATAGGAGTGACGAGGTAGTCACCGTCGGGCACATGACGTGACCACGACAAAGTGACATATGTAGCAGCTTGCGGAGGCAAGCGAACGTGGTGACGAGAGCGTAAACGGGGAGAATAGTCTGCTGGAAAATCGGCAAACTGCGGTAGTTCAAGCTGAAGAGCACCAGTGGCACAATCAATGAGCGCAGAATGACGTGACAGGAAGTCCAAACCAAGTATTAGGTCATGAGGACACATTTCAATGACGGCAAACTGAACTAATGTAGGATGACCAGCAATGGACACACGGGCCGTGCACATCCCTTGAACATCAGGGGTCCTCCCATCAGCGACACGAAGTTTGTGGGAAGCGGCAGGCGTGAGCACTTTATGTAGGCGTCGGCGAAGGTTCGCACTCATTACAGAAATGTGCGCTCCAGTATCTATAAGGGCAGAAATAGGCACACCGTCAACGGCAACGTCTAACAAATTTTGTCTCGTCGGAAGCGTCAAGAGAGGATTTGTGGAGGGAGTCGAAGATGCAGCGTCACCTCCGGGCGCTGCACCGTTTAGTTTTCCGGGTAGGCAGGAGCGGGGTTGAATGGAGATGACGGCCTGCGAGTCTGCGGTGAGCGAGACGACTGGCGACGTCCTGGAGGCGAACGCGACTGATGACCATGCGGTGACGGAGATCGGCTGTTGAACCTTCTGTAGTTGTTTTGCGGAGAAGGCTGCACGGCAGACGCGAAGCGGGTGCTGTCCTGTCGGTAGTGAGGTTGAGATGAAGTCCGAGGTGGCGAGGACCAGCGGTAATTGCAGTAACGGACGGCATGACCGATACGGTGGCAATGAAAACAAATTGGTCGATTGTCGACGGTTCTCCACGCCGCAGGGTCGCGAGATCGGGCCGTGAACTGCTGCTCGCGATAGGACGAGGGTGGACGCCATGAAGCTCGCTGCGGGCTGGGCAAAGCGCACACCGAGGGAATACCTATGCTGGCGAGTTCTTGGCGGACGATGGCTTGGACCATGTTAGCAGTGAGTGGGGTGGTGTCACTTGCAGCGGTGTGAGCCGGAGCAGAGGCAATGGCTTCAAGTTCGCGCCGTACAATTCGGGTCAACTGATCCGATGAATCTAGAGGTGGTGGCTGTGTTCTTGCACGGTCTTCGCAAGATGATGTTGCAGCCGTATTCGGAAGGCGGGGGAACACACTGTTGATCCGCCGGCTCTTCACTTGCTCAAAGCGCCGACATTCATTTATAATGGCGTCCACTGTAGAAAAATTTTTGCAGATGAGGAGGTTGAATGCGTCATCCGCAATCCCCTTAAGAATATGCCCGACCTTGTCAGCCTCCGGCATATCGGCATTGGCTTTGCGACAGGACAACACATCTTCTATATAGGAGACGTAAGACTCGGTCGAGGTCTGCGCTCGAGACGCGAGCATTTTGTTCGCGGCCATTTTTCTTCCAATCGGCTTTCCGAACAGGTCTAGCATTTTCTCCCTGCACATTGCCCAACTCACAAGTTCTGTTTCATGTTTCCCATACCACGATTTGGCAGTTCCCCTAGGATAGAATAACAGGTTTGCCAGCATAAGAGTCGGGCCCCATCGGTATCGAGTACTCACACGTTCGTACTCTGCCAGCCAATCTTCAACGTCAACTTCATTTGGATCGCCGGAACTGCTGAACGTGCCAGGATTCCGCGGGGGTTCGAGCACAAAGGTTGTGGTCGCAGAAGGAGATGTAGTTACCGCATCATCTCCGGCCGCAGGAACACCAGGAGCAGATGCAGACGCCGTACTCTCCGTCATCGTTGTGGAATGACCCTTCAAACGTCGGCCGCTGCGAAGTTCCGTTGCGAGGCGGTTGCCCAGCACTTCCACCAAATGTGACGGAGCGAGGTCTTGGCTTACAGGACAGCGTCCACCGAGAGTCCGCAGCCGAACAAGATGTCTGAGTTGCCTCTTGTGCAAGCGCCTAACGCACAGGCGTCTTCTTCATCTTCGCTAAGTGCCACGCTTGCTCCTGTCGATGATGCACCGTAACAATATATTCCCCATATAGAAGCACCGCCATTCAGTGGACATTCCAAGGACTAAACGAGAGGTGGCACACGCACACTTTTTTACGGCTTGCGCTTCGGGTCTATTTCCCACCTTGAACTACCTTGAGTTCATGGTATATACTAGTTCACTGTATTCATGGCACTGCGGCCCAACGCTCGCTAAACCTTTCTAAAACTAAGGAGGTTACACCCAGCGAGTATAATGTAGCAACCCTTTCTTGTCCGATAGTGCTCAATGTACATGCCAATGGCTGCTAATGGGGATCGCAGCGTCCGCGTTGACTAAAAGCCGAATGCTCCTGTCTCTCATTCCCCATTAGCAGCAATTGGCATGTACATTGAGCACTATTTTTTATTGTTAAACAACGCACAGATGAAATTTCTCACCGGCACCACCTTGGAGGTCAAATGTTATACCTATTTCGGGTACGTGCCACTGGTGGTTACGTACTACGAGGGATGCAACCGTACTACGAGGGACTCCAACCAGATTTGCCGTGACCGCACAGACAGTACGGCGCCAGCGTGGTACCCCGCGTAGTTCTTCAGTGTCAGAGACGGCCGAGCGTTCCGAGTTCATGTTAACTGAGGAAAAAGAAACCCACCCCCACGTGGGCAACAGGGATTAGAAAAGTCATTGTGACGACGTCCTAATTGCCTCAAGGCACTGGCAGTCGGCGCAACAATGGGCCTCTTCCAAGAGCCAGAGCAGCGCGTTGACTCCTCTCTTCGGCAGCGCGCGTTGCTGAATCTCGTGGTCACCGACAACCCTTTGTCCCGGTCCAGCTTATCTCCGGTAGCTCTCGGAATCCGGTGGACTGACGACAAGTGAAAGCGTTTCTGATGTCACGGCAATCGTGCGCCCACTCGACAATTTGGTGCGTATTGTCGCAGTGGCATGTCTTCGACTGCTCCCGCGTTAATTCTTGCAAATGAGCTCGTAAGTGAAGCCACGTGCGGTCAGCGAGCGGTTCCCCTTACACCGCACAGGGGACAGGCGGATTATTGCCCCGTCGACAAGAAGTTCACTCTAAAAAAAATATCGAGTAAAAAAGGTGTCTTTTTGTCCCACAACAATAATCGTCATCAAGCTTACGTGCGCTTCCTTTCTTGAAAAGTCGGCGCTTGCCACTTTCCTATCGAGAATGCAATGTAACCCTGATAATGGGCATGACGATCGTGACCGGGATGTACCGGGCGCGGGGCGATATCGCAAGGATGGAACGCAATATGGATGACGATTATTGTTGTGGGACAAAAAGACACCCTTTTTACTCGCTCTTTTTTTTAGAGTGTTGACGTGTTTCCAAGGAAGCCGTTCCTATAGCCACGAAACCCAGCACGTGTAGCTTAAAGTTCAAATAATTTGTGTGCCGCTGAGCTGGCCCTTGCCTGTATAACGTTTTCTCGTACTGTTTTATTTACACTTTGGTTATTGTGTTATTTGGGGCAAGGAGCATGAGCTCTTCACATTCACGAAGGTGGCGTCCTTGTGGCGAGTTTTTGATCGACTATGTGTACTGTCCTATCAGAGGACAAACAGGCGACGATTCACCGAGAGTTGTGTGAAGGCGGTACTCGGAGAAAATATGAAAAGGCCCCGGAGTTCCGCTAAGCGTTCTGAACCGGGCTTGTGGTGTTATAGACACCATCGGCTCTGCCGAATTCAGTAGGGTCGCCCTACAAAGTCGGTTCATTTCCAAAGTGTTTCTTTGTTTTTGTAACTTTCATGTCTATTTTCTTGTAATTTCTGTACAGCTTGTAAATATGTTTTTCTCAGCCTTACGTAAACTTCAACAGCCTTTTCTCCTTTTTCAAGCAAACAGCAGGTCAATCGCCACTATTTGCACAGCGGCGGCACGTATTCTTCTCCCACTTTGCTATACCTCCGCCAGTGGTGCGTCTCTGGCGCCGAGTGGTGAGAATTGGTTTTTAGAACATCGTAAAGAGCCTGGATTTTACTATTAGCCGCTGACAAATCAATTGACTCTCAAACGCTAAATTTACAAAATGGTCTAAATAACATCTTAAGCTGGTGTCTCACTAACTCCTTCAGTATTAACCCTAAAAGAAACTTAGTTAATGACATTCCACTCAACTAACAAAGTTCTTGACTCCCTAATTTCTGTTAAACTGAATGACTCACTCATTTATCCTGACACTAAATGCTCTTCCTTAGGAGTCATTCTCGACTTCAACCTGAAATACTGTAATCATGTTATTCATTTGTGCAAAAAAACTAACATTTGGTGTTAAGATTTTATTGAGAGCACTAACTACTTTAACACTCCAACTCTAATCAAGTTATATTATGATTTTACTCAAATTCATATTAGATATTGCATCACCACTTGGAAAATAGATACCTCGCCCACTTATCTCCCACTCAGCACATTCAAAACCAAGCTAATATACTAATAAATTTCAGTTCATATGGTTATATTGCATCATCCTTACTTTGTAATTTCGGGATACTGTCCACTGTTAGTATATTTAAATAACATCTTATTATCATGCTGTTACAGTCACAGCACAATATTGTACCATCAAGTACCTGTTATTCTAATGCTTTGTATAACTTTAGACTTGCTTCAAACGGAAATTTTCGCTACCCACTATTCGCACTAATTTAGGGTCACCACACTGCATATTTCTCAGCATTATCAATATAAAATTCATTGCCATCTCACATCAAACAATGCTCGATGACTGCCTTATTTGAAAACAATTAAATTCGTATTTGATAAACTAATAGATGTTTTTATACTGTTATATTGTGTATTCCACACATTTTTACTTGTTTTTAGTGTTGGTTTTGTCAATTTACTGATCTCTCTGTTTTCAGTGTTACTGCTAATTGAGTAATTTTTATGATTCAACTTTGAACAGGAGGTCCCCCTGCAGGATTGTGCTTTCGGACCTCTTCCTGTATATATAGTTTGTACAATGTTCCCTTTTCTGTAGCAATAACTGAAATTAACTTGAAAATAAAAGGAACAACTAGCTTTTTCCTGAAGATATTTGCGCACCGGGTTGGTCGTTGATAGCTGCAACCCTTTACAAAACCTTGATTTTTCTCACCTGACAATTGTAGCGTGTACCCCATATGGGGGATAGTGTGGACTACTAAAGCTTATGGCATAATTGTTTATCGGCGCCAGCCAGAGCACAAAAAAATTCCACAAGGTTCCTTCGAAGTATGCAGCGGGTGCTGTGCTTCTCCGATGAATGACGAAGCATGGCACAGTGAATGCCCGGCTACTAAACCTTGATTATTGGCGTTATCAGTATCAGTGCAAGTGTGCTTGCAACAGTTACGCAAAGTGTTAAGAAAAAACAGATCTGAAAGGCCATTCTTCGAGCTTTTGCTGTGACGATGCGCTTCGTGCAAGCCTGGCGACTTCATCATATTCTCTTTTATGCCTAAATCCTCTCAAACAAAGAAATATAATATATCCTAAGCGGGAGGTAATTATTGCAATAATAAAACACTTTCTAAGGCAAATGGATGCTTTTTGTATCATGTTACCCCTCTCATATGCCTGAGTTTTAAAAAAAGTTGACTTTATCATAGGGTACCAAACGAACTAAACTTCAGGAGTGGTGTAGCTCGTAGTCTAAAGAAAAAAATTATTATTCACGTTGCTGTAATGACGCAGGAGTAACTCATGCACGGATTCGAAAATTTGGCCGAGCATAATTTTCCCCTTTTTGACTGATCATGAGCACAGTGACGCCACCCGTGTAATTCTTCCTGCGGGAATAACGTTCTGAGAACTCTTCAACATTTACACAGAAAACGGTAGACAATAACCATCACTTATCGAGGGAAAAGGGGAACAAAGAAAATTAGTTTTTCTATCAGCTACAGAGACCGGGAAAGAAAAATGACGCGTTTTGCCCCGTGTCTCATTTTTCACCACCCTAACCTAACGCATGGCTACCACGAAGTGCCACATTTACCAGTGGCACCGAAATTATAAAATCATAGCTATATCTGTGTCAATAAATGATGATGCACTGTCGTTCAAAATGAAAACAGAAAAAAGACCGCACAAGTCGCGCACACCTTTGATATTAACAGTTACTGGTTTTCTGTTTTATAGTTACGTTATTAACGAAATTGCGTTTGCTTTTCCGCAGACATGTAAAGCAGGTTTTTGTGATGAACACAATTGAGTCTCTACACGCCAGGATCACCGAAGTGCTCGGACCTTTCACTAAACAGGAACCTATATAACTTTGGGCTCCGATATTTGATATGTGGATACGAAAAAGGCTCATGACGACAGTCATGGCCAAGGAATCATAGTTAAATAATTCTCACCCTTGGTCTTTAAGTCATCCAATAAATGTAGTTTCAACAGCTTACATGTGCAACTCAAGTTCAATAAAATACAAAAATTTGTGCATAAAAATAATAAAGGCTCTACAAAGTGCTGCACAAATTTTATTTGCATTTTATAGGCATAACTGTTATTTCCCAAGTAATGAACTTTCGTTACTACTTGGACACTCAGCTCAATATATTATAATTCATACGTGCGCACACATGTTCTAATGGAGGGCATCGGGATTCACCCGAAAACACTCGTATCATTCCGGAACAAGAGTTTTCAAGCCGTGTGCTTGCAAGCGCAGACAAACCGGCTTCTTCAAGAATCTTCGAAGCTGCATCGATCATGGCTACTCACGCGTGTCTGCGCTGCTGTTACCATAATCACTCGATTTAAAGTGAAGAACTCGTTTGAAGTGCGACAGCTACTCGTGCACGTAATCAATTATCAGTGAGCGGAGCGATTGTGCTGGATGCAATGACGTGTAAAGAAATTTGTGTAGGTAAGAGAAGGGGCGGGACATGAATTTAATTCGACGTGGGGTCCGGGCTGATAAGTGTGGTCGAGTGTCATCTTGCGTAGGGGTCCATGGCAGAAAAGAAAATTTTTTTGCGCAAGAGGGGGGAGGGTGCACGGGTCCACGTTGCCATTGCTGTCTACGCCATTGGCTAGAGCGTGTTCGTCTTCGGCTGGACGGCTTAACAAGGTATCACTTAGTGAGTTGCTTTGCGCCAGTATTGTCTTAATATGCAGATGCTTCAATCATTTCATATATCCTCACCACCTATAAATACAGGGGGTGGCTCGGTGACCTGGTCTCGCCCACTAAGTGACAAAGAGAAAGAGATGGGACGAGAAGACACAGACAGGCGTTGTGCCTTCTTGTCCTATTCTTAGCGCTGCTTAATTCTTCATAAAGTATCATGCACGAACCAACCAAATCAAGCACACTCCTAAAGTACCTCTTTGTTTTTATAATACCCAAAAACGGGCACCTATGTTCTCACAGAAGCTCATCCACCACAGAAAAATCCCGCAACCACCGCTGTGAGTTACGAAACAGTACTTGATGCATGTGTGTGGCAGTGTTGGTATAAAACTGACGAAATACTCTTCCGGCAACCGCGTTACATTCAACCGTGGATGTGATTTGAACTGTACGTTACGCGCTTAGATAGGTTCTCAAGCGTTCAGTCAGCAACACAATATTATCTTGCTGGAACTTGTACAAACTGTAAGGCCTAAGTAGGGCCCAATAGCTATGACGGAAGTGCAAATGCTCATGGCGCATCGCCTTATTTATGAGCGCATTTTGGATGGATATTCAATAGAATGCAAACTAATCAGCACCTATTTCTTGGAGCAACAAACACTTTTCATGTTAATTTTTCTCGTGCGTGTTAGCGGACACCTATTTTACATTTTCATCGCGCAATAGATATATACATTGCATATATAGGTGACTACAGCAGCTAAAGGCATTGTTTTTCAAAATGTAGGGAGAGAACAAAATTTTCTGTAATAATGAATGTCCTATACATAAATTGGACGTAGACTACTTCTTATACTTTCAAGCAGTGGCGTAGTAATAGAAGGGGCGTCTCAAGCATCACGAAATGGTTTAATTATGTTTGCGCACATATGCACGCTGACAAACAGACGCACGCACCAAAATATACAATTTTTTTCTCGGCAAAGACGACTCAGCTTGCCTTTGTCGCGTTAGGCCCAGGTGAAAATAAATGAGCCTTGTTTGATACAACAAGCACCACTAAGTACGAATACATAATAAAAAATAGTTTTAAGGCTAACAAATTTTCTTTGGCTTATTGAGACCACACTTGGGGATCAGTAAATAGTAACTTCTTCAGCTTAAATTCTTTGAGCTCACACGAATTCAACTTCAAATACTTTGTGTTTTATGAGAACTTGTTTATTTACACCTAATTACACCTAAACTAGACCGATGATACCATAATCAACCATTCCTAGACATAATTTGCTATGCATTCTTGGCGCTGCCTCATTAGCTTAGTTATTGATGATTAGTCTGATTACGTCCCGTCAAACTCCAGAATCATTAGTGTGTCATTGGCTATGAAACTAACTAATCAACCATTACTAGTACACGTTTTAACTTGCCCTAATTCGACATAAACGACCCTAAATCGCGTAATGTGAGTAAGAGGTACTTAGTACTTTCCAGAGTTTGAAGCTTCTACGATCATGAGAGAGTCGGCTTCGATGATTTGGCCGTGGTTAGGTTAACCTTATTTTGGCCAAAATTGCTCGACTAAAATAAATGATAACACGATCAGTTACGCCTAATTATATTTAACTGTGCGTCTACTTTTTATGTTGAGCGTAGAAAAGCTTTATTGTGAGCAGATGAGTTGAGTAAACAGCAAGCTTGACTGGCTTAAATTAAGCTTACTGCCACCCGAATGTATTAGCTTATACTGCACTCATCTGGGCTGGAGTAAAATTGGCCACACTTAAAATCACTTAACTAGGTTCATTTAGGTTAAACTTGGCCTAACAAGGCAAATGTATTGAATGATTTGTGGAGTTTAACGTCCCAAAACCACCATATGATTCTGAGAGACGCCATAGTGGAGGGCTCCGGAAATTTTGACCACCTGGGGTTCCTTAACGTGCAGCCAAATCTGAGCACACGGGCCTACAACATTTCCGCCTCCATCGGAAATGCAGCCGCCGCAGCCGAGATTCGAACCCGCGACCGCAAAAAACAAGGCAAATGTAAGTTTTTCTAACAAAACCTAATTTTGTGTTTGAATTGATCAGGTTTTGCAAGGCTGGCTATGCTCATTTATGCTAATCAACCGGCATAGATAACCACGAGAGCCCGGCGTTAGAACCGGTATCGCCGCAGGCGCTACGTAAAGAAAAAAAAAACTGCCCCCTTGTCTGCATGTTACACTGCAAATGTCGTCGAAAGACGATAGTCTTGAATCTGGAGAAAATGAACAAACCGTTTTTTTATGTTCTGCGCAAGAAAATAGGTGAATGGTATTCTGGAGGTGCTGCTAGAGTTTCGTGCAAGAATTGCATGGCCAGTGCTGTGTTATAAAAGCTACGATCCTTAAAAATACTTATGTCTACCTCTTGTAGTAAAACATACACATACATAATATTGACGGGTTGTTATGGTGCCTCAGATATGCGCAATTGTTGCTTTTTAATTGACAATCGCACAGGTAGGAACGCTGAACCTCGAGCAATATTGGTGGACGCTGCGGATGGGGTCAGCGGTTTGGAGTATTGTTTGGTCACTTTGGTGCTGTTTAGGGTACCGACCGTACCGTTAGGGGGGACAGACAGACAGACAGACAGACAGACAGACAGACAGACAGACAGACAGACAGACAGACAGGCAGGCAGGCAGGCAGGCAGGCAGACAGACAGACAGACAGACAGACAGACAGACAGACAGACAGACAGACAGACAGACAGACAGACAGACAGACCAAGTATGTTGCGTTGACGCTTCCGAAGAAAGACTATCGTCTTTAAAAAAAAGACGGCCCAAATTTTTAGAGCAAAGAAAGCGACACCCACGTGTCGTTTTGGCGACAAGCACGTTGAAGAGAGCGACTTCAGAGGCCAACTGATAGACGGGACGCGCATGCGCACCGCGGCAGGTGTCTTGTCGCTAGAAGGCGCGTCGACGCCTTTGGCTATGGGATCCCATGGTCTGCACACTATGCTCACGCCTGTACGTTTGTTCCATGCATTATTACTATGCTATTACGTGTTGTATTATGAAATATGTATACAGGGTACCATGTATACAGGATATCGTGAGTTTGAAGCATACAAGTTACTGGCGGTGCCATTTTTTGCCGACGCCCTCACGGGCAAGCCGCAGAATTCAATGAAGGCGGGTTATTTGCAGCAGCTTGCGTGCCACAGTAGTGACGAAGTAGAGTTCAGGCAGGACAGCCTCGTTCAAACTCGAGCCTGATGTCCGATGGCTCAGCCCTACCCACGAACAAAGATACATTGGCCTAGCCGCAGTACACCGGTGACTCATAGAAAGAAGCAGTTGGTAGCGCTGATGAGGCTGAATGATATTTGGGGTACAAGAAGCGTAGAAGAGCCATGTGGTGGTCGGGGACACGGCAGGCATGTTGAATGTGTGCTCAGAGGCAATCAAAAATGGTATCGGTGCAGTCCTAGACAGATACGCAGCGCCTGACCCTGTAAACTCCTTGATGTGCCAATATTGGATTTGCAAGCGCTCGACAGTACCGGCAAGCTGTAGCACAATAGACCCAGAAATAGGGCCTTGTACAGCTGCACATTGGAGGCCACAGAGGTTGCCTATTCATTCCCGCACATAACTTTTAATATATGCACAATATTTAGCAATCTTTTCTTCAAGTACGTGCCATGCGGGCTACACTAAATGCTTTTGTCGAATAATATGCCCAGGAAATGATGCGTCCGTGCATATTTGCCTCTCTGCCCACTGATGAACACAGGGTATGGCGTCATTGGTTTGCTGTGGACGCAATGATCCCGCACTTTACCGTTGTTATAGCCAGGCCTTGTTTCTGAAGGTAGGCTGTTTTGAGGATCGCTGCCCGCTGTATTCGCACAAGCACTTGAGGGTGAGTAACTACGCACTCCAGAATCAGATGTCATCAGCGTATACTATAGGCACACCGACTGTGGCAGAACTTCCGCCAGACCAATGAGGGCAACATTCAACAAGGTGGGGCTCAAGACAACTCCCTGAGATACGTTTAGATACGTAGGTGTAATTTTCACTTGTTTTACCCTCATCTCTTTGCACAAAAAAGCACCTGTTCGTTATATACTCTTTTCTCCATTGAACAATTCGTCCACCATTGACCATCGCTTCGGAGGAAGTGAGGACGACATTGGGTCCTACATTATGATATGCACCCTTCACGTCAAGAAAGAGTGCAGCTGGTATAGGCTTGTGACTTTTTTCATGTTGGACAAATCTTGATAAGTCAACGACGCAGTCAACGGAGGAGTGGCCCCAACGTCTGCCACGCAGGAAAGGTAGTTGGTTTAACATTCCAAGTCCCACTCGAGACGTAATAGAACCATTATTTCCATAACTTTCCCAAGGCCGCTTGCGAGGATAAAAGGGTGATACGATGTCAAGTCTAATGGGGATTTTCCCGGTTTCATAAATGGTAATAATCGACTTGTCTTTCACTCTCGGGGAACACTGCTGCAGAGCCAAGAGTTATTGAAGCATGTTAAAAGTTGTGTTATGGCTTGTTGTCTAAGATGTCCCAAGGCACTATAAGTAATACTTTCAGGACCTGAAGAAGACTTGCGCCTAGAAGCGACTAACGCACCTTCGAGTTCTTCCACGGTGGATGGCATGCCCTTTTTGGTAATCGAGTCTTAGAAACGATAACAGTGTTGGTGCTCTTGTTGATAATATTCCCGGTGGCTCTATAGCAAAATTCTTTAGCCACATCGAGTTCTGTTCTTCCGTGATAGTGTGCCAGAGCTTTAAAAGGGTGCCGTTGTGGCGGAGAGGAGCGGAGACCTCGAACTGTTCTCCAGATATAAGACAGCGGCTTACGAGGGTGTAAAGATTCGCAGAATGCTTTTCAGCATGCACTCTCGAGCTTGTGAATGCTCTGTTGAATCTTTTTCTGGAGCCTTCTAGCTTCCCTCAGATCGTAAATTGATTTTGTGCGTCTCTATCGTCGTTAATCTTTCAAGCTCGGTGTCGAAGTGCGTTATTTGAAACGAGATTATTAATTTACTTTTGGACGCTTGCATAGCTTCCACGATGGTATTTTCCAGGATACAGGCAAGACTTTCTTGGCAAGCGTCTAAACATACGATGTAAACTTTGACCACTCAGTGCCAGTTACTACACCGGAAGAGACAATTTTTTCTGAGTCCATCGATCTTTACGTAGACGGGTGTGTGATCACTGCCATGAGTATCAATGTCGTAGAACCTTTTAACTTTGTGACAGAAACATTGTGACACTAATGCCAGGTCAAGGCAGCTGCTATACTTGAGACCCCATAAATATGCTTGGTTACCGTCGTTCATGAGGCAATAGTCGTAGTTGGAAGTGAACGTAAAAATGTTCCTGCCCCCGACATTCATTCCGGTGCTCCACCAACGGAGGTGATGTGTGTTGAAATCACCGATGATGATCCTCAGCCCACTGGTTTTCATTAAAATGTCTTTTAGTCTGTCGCAATCAAATCACGCTGACGGAGATATATATCCGCCAATAAGATTGAACAAAACAGTGTTCATTTTTTCACGAAGACACACGTACTGATTGTCGTCATTTGAACTTACTCAGTGTGAAACGGAAGCCAAGTCTGTGCGGATGTAAACAATTTCTTTGCTTCGTACTACGCAAGTGGCTGAAGAAAAACCTTGTTAGCCGGACAATCAAAGGGCGTTGATATGTTTTCTTCATATATGACGAGTATAGGAAACTGATTGCCCTGAAAAAATTGGCGAAAGTCTGAGATACGGGACTTTGTAAGTTCATTCAAAAATAGACGCACTTTTAACATCAGTGCGGAAGAAGAGCTTTGATTGAGCCATTGTGTTTAGAAGACGTTAGCAAGCGCTGGATTGAATGCAATCAGTATTTGCAGTGCACTCTTAGCAGATGGAGACTATATGCTGGTCAGAAGCGTGCGAATCGTGGCAGTTATGATTGCGCGATTGCAGTCACTTGCCTGAGTTGGTTTGAAAGATCCCGAACCGGAATTTCGGGTTCGCCGTCATGAAAGTCTTTTGGTTCTCTCGGAGCTGCTTTCCTTTGAAGTGCAGACCAGTATGTCGCACGCACAGTCTACTCCCTGTCCTTGTGTTTCAGTCTATCGGGAACATGTGGTTTGAAAAGTAGAGGAGGTGGTAATGATGTGAGAGGTGGCCAACGCTTCGAAGAGAAAGCGGGTGTTCTCGAAGACTGCCGTCAATGGAAATGACGTCTCCTGACTTTAGTGGCCGCTTCTCGATGAGATGAGTAATCGCGCACCGTCTCCTTCAACATTGCGATTTCTTTCTGAATACGCGGGCAATCTTTCGACGTGGCTTCATGAGATTCATTGCAATTTGAGCATTCTTTTACAGTAGTTACGCACTTATCTACAGCATGGAGCTCAGCGCAGCGGTAGCATACAGTCGGATTGTCGCAGATGCTGCTCACATGTTGAAGTTTCATACAATTACGGCACTGCAAAGGCTTCGGGATGAAAGACCGCACAGCATATCTGAAGCGTCCCACCTTAACAGTAGGTATGCAGTAGGTATGTATAGTAGGCCGTAGGTATGTGCTCTTACACGCAGTCTTCACACAGCGAGACTTGCCCAGCCGTGTCAGATCAACAATGGCACAATCAGTTGTTGACTTAAAAATTACTAGTAAGTCGTTATTTGAATTAGTCACATCTATGCCGTACATCACTCTGGTTACTTCATCAAATCCCAAGAGAACTTGAGTGGGCATCTGCTTGCCATTTAAGTCGGTTACACTGTGTAGAATGCCAAAAGCACTTGCGCCCAGAACGTCAACAGCCAGTATATTATTTCTAGCAATCACTCTTATGTCCGTGTTCTCATTTAGCACGAGTGCTTCCAGAGAACTCGACACAGACTGCCTGTTAACTCGCTTCAAGCTGATGGTAGGAAGTTCAGGCATAAACAGAATGTTGTTAGTGTTCGACCTTTGCGTTTCACTCACAGTTTTAATACTTGAGTGCGAGGATGTCCTAGTGTTACTCATCTTCGCTTTGCGGCTCCACACAGGTCGGAAACCGTCTTCTGAAAAGAAATCACTTGTGAGAGAGTAGGCGTGGGTATCTTCCCTATCGCTGTCACTAGCTTGTTCAATTCGTTTCCGAAGGTGGCCGCTACTGATGCCACTGGCACCAGCAGGCGCCTGGTGTGGTTACATCCATCACTTCCAAGGGAGCAGCGAAAAACCGATCAACGGACTTAAATTTCCACAAAAATGCTTAGGAGCTAGCAGATGTAGCTCTTACTCAAAACACACTTCATTAATTTCAACAATTTTCAGGGCAGATACAGTACTTATTAAGATAAGGTGTACCCTTTATTTTTACGACACTGCCAAAGTTTAGACATACACCACCACATGTCAAAACTAAATTCATGACAGTCATTGGAATGCTTACGCAACTTGATCATTGTGTACCTAGATGTCAAAAACCGTTCTTTACTAGGCTTAATGCATGAAGAAAATTCGTATGTGTATCTTTCAATCAAAAATTAATATGCCTACACACAGAATTTCAAAAAAAGAAAAAGAAAAAAAGATTGGAATAATACCACTGCTTAGTAGAGTTAGCATTCCCTCGTTCATTAACTTATGCACTATTTCATCAATTCATTTATTCATTCCTATTGTTCTTAGGAGGGCCCTGCAACATTGATAACCTCCTCTGTACCGAGAATGCACCAATGAAAGAAGGTTTTGCAAAACTGCATTATTTGACTCCCTACTATTAAAGCAAACGCAGAAAAATTATGATTTTGAAAAACTGAATGGTTGTCTCAAAATACGATGGTACCCGTTTGCGAACTCCTGGTCTTTTGAAGCCTCCAAGATTGAGTTCAAGAAAAATATCAGACCAAATTGACTTTTAATATGATCTACATGGCGTGGGCAGTTAATGGAATGCAATGCACTATAGACTGTGTCGTTCACGCTACAACTAAGGAAAAAAGCTTTCGCTTGTCACGAGAACACAACCGTAAGCTCGTGGAGTACGCATCCGAGTGCTAGTGCAGTACTCAGTCATTTTCGTTCGCTAGTTTTGAGAATATAACAAGACACACGGCGCCACTTCTCAGGGCTTCGTGAAAATAACTCATCCTCATTGTGCCAAGACAAACTTGGACAAGCGAATATCGAACTTTGATTGATCTGTAGCCTTTACAACAATGGTAACCTATTGGATACGCAGGGATCTAGGAGGTTAAATTAATCGTCCAATGGCTTCATTAAGAGAGAGTATCACCTTACGAATCGAATGTCATAACTTTCAGAATACACCAGGTACGAGCAGGTTTACAGAAGTTTCCGCATTTTTATATTCTTTTACACTTTACTTAGGGATTATTCCGCAGTGCTCCAAGGCGTCATGGCAGGGGCTCAAAGGCGGGAAACAAACAAGTCTTTATTAGAACAGCACACTTGTTCTTCACACAGCCGGTTTCACTGCAGAGTAGTTGTGACACAAAAAGATTTTGCAGGCAAGTTCATCCCGGTAGAGTACTCCGGTATTTCAAGCTCGTTCGCTTTATTTTACATCGGAAGCTGTTATCAGGTCAGAACACGGGTCATGTGTGGCGCCGTAATTGTCCGCTGCTACCGCCGCCAGTGTCCGTAACCAGCATCTCAAAAACATTAAAGAAACTTCAGTAAATAAAGAACACCAAAGACACGATTGCACTCGAATATGCGTCACACAATTGGAATCACATGAAGAGTTGGTCGTCCAATGCTCGAACCCATTACAGATGCTTGGTCGTCTTTACACATTAGCTGTGGCGCATTGCCACGGCTGGCTTAATTCTTCATCGTCGCCAACCACAGCATAATAAAATTGCACTAAATCTGTAGAAAGTGCGTAGCGGATACCATGCTGCTGCGAAGACTGATGAAGTACAGCATAGTGAGTGCCAGCCTACTACACAATAATTATGATTATTTATGGCGTAGTGGGTACCCAACAAGCGCGCTTGTAGCATTTACTCAAAGTGTATAAAGACGTATAGTTTATATTTTGCTTATTCTATGTAATCAAGAGCAGAGTGCTTTGGCTATTTCTTGTCATTCATTGTTATGTATGATAGAAATTGTATAGGGAGTACCTCTTTTTTATGTATATTGGTTTTTTCCACCCCTGTTATAGCCCAAATGGGGCTGACAGTATAATAAAATGAAATGAATGAATGAAATGAAATGAAAGTGTTAAGAAGAGGCTCTGGAAAGCCGCTTTTCCAGCTTTAACTTTGATAGTGCTGTGCGTTCCGCGCAGGCCTGGCGTAATTTTGTAGCAATGATGACACTGAAAACTATATAGTAAAAATTTTAACTCCTAAGGGGTCAATGTGGGTGTTTGCGTCAAGCAAACTGTTATCAACACCTTTATCACACCATTATTTTTACAATTTTCCTGTTTGTAAGCAAAACACCCTAGCAACACTCCCTTTACGCCTTCATTTGTGAGTTGTTATTCAGAACGGTACAAATTCATGACATTATCAGCAGCTTTGCTGATTTTATAAATATACTTGAGCTGTCGCGATAACAGCAAGGCCCCTTTTACTAGGTACTTGCAGTTCCAGTAAGAAATTGAAAAAGAAAGTTGGGAATTGCACCCGAAACACAGTGTTCATTCATGAAGTGCCTAAACAACAAAAACGAACCACACAATAGGAGCGTCACTTATGCAATATGGTCAGGGCGAATTGTTTAGTATATGTAGCTGTCGCCTTCGTTACCTACTTGACCACACTACACACGCCCTTTGAGATCATCAATGAACTACAGGTGACTTACTACTGTACACTTCTTACAGCTTCCACTGTCGTGTACACGTACATAAACTACAACTGCAACTGCAAAACTGGTTCATTACATGTGTAAGTTACTGTTTTCTGCCCACCCCACCCGATTCTCTGGGTGCATTGCATAAATGATTTTCGAACATTCTTATTAGCTTGAGCGGATGAACAGAACTGTAGAGTTTTTCTTGACCTAAGACGATCAGAATTGAGAGGGCTGAAATCTTTGATGCGACAACCATGACTGACGATGCATTTTACCAAAGTTAAGAGTACTCGGCAGCCAGTGGCGTAGTTAGGTGGTAGCATCCCCCCTTCCTCGAAATGGTTTGCCATAACATACCGATAGTGAAATCACCTATACAACGAGGGTTCCCCCCCCTCACCCCGGAAATAAAGGATCTGCCTCCCCCCAAAATATACTGCCTACGCCCGTGTCGACAGCCAACGTCTGCTGTCACCGCTTTCAGTGTACAAAGGACATGGCTCAGTCTTTAAACGTTATTTTTGCGAGCACAAGTTCAAAAAATAATAAGTTGCATATTTCCTAGTATCACCGAAGCCTTCCACTGACCCTGCAGCTTCCAGAGCTAGAGGTATGATGACGTAGTTCCAAGAAGGTGACGCATCGAGCACTCTATCAGCACTTTCTTTGATCTGCGTCTTCACTTGTCAAAAATGAAGTATGACCAACTAGCTTCGTGTCAGAAAGCTTACTTCATCGTCATACCTCTGTTCACAAACACATGTCCTGGGAAGCTTCCTGTTTTGTGCGCCGATGCAGCCTAGCAGCATTGGTAGGAATAAAAGCATTAGCAACTCATTTTCAACACTTTTCTTCTTTTGACTGGCCATACATATAAAATGTATTCGGTTCGGAGTGAAACCGAGCGAAAACGCCACTAGACGAGTTTGGCCAGCCTAATCACGTTCATGTGTGAAAATTTGGTTGAAGCGCACAGAAAAGACATGAAAAGAAGAGGCTGAGAGGACAGCAGTTTCTCTACGCTTCAACAAAACTTTCAGATGTGAAAACGCAAATTGTATGAAAGGTGAAGCTTTTCCAACTACTTGACAACAGCCGTGAATCTGTCCACAACCTTTTCATGAGAGGCCATCAAGGGGATTCCTTTAATTTATGTAGCACTCTATCAGTCCTAAAATATGCCATATTCACTAAACTAAGCTGGTCTCAAGATCACGCCATGTCACCAGTGGAGAACAATCAATTGAAGTCTTCCGCGTATTTCCAAATGTCCAACTAACGAATGTTTTAATATCAACCACGCCAATGGTTGCATAACCTTTTGTATAGGAAAAATGGCACCACTGCCATTAACAGTTTGAATAAGAGACAGCGAAGACATTAATGCGGAATATGAAGCAAAATGTGGTTGGCCGTTTACTCATAGTGTCAAACAAAAGGAATTGAAGCAAAACTAAGTGTGCACCCCGCCGCAGTGGACTAGTGGCTAAAGTACTCGGCTGCTGACCCGCAGGTCGCGGGATCGAATACCGGCTGCCATGGCTGCATTTTAGATGGAGGCGAAAATGCTGAAGGCCCGTGTGCTCAAATTTGGGTGCACGTTAAAGAACCCCAGGTGGTCATTATTTCCGGAGACCTCCAGTACGGCTTCTCTCATATTCATAAGGTAGTTTGGGACATTAAACACCACATATTAATCAATTCTGGCGTTTCTCAGTGCCGAACTTCGACTTCACCTCCTGTATGACGTCACATAGCCAACTACACCCAAACACAGATCTTGTGTTCGGAAAGAGTGTTGCGTGACGAGTGCAATGTGTGCCATCGCCAATATATTTTAGTTACCACAAGGTGGTTTTCACTGCCGTGGCTTGTACTGGGTTTCATTTTATTTACCGGTATTTCTATTGATTGCAATATTTGCTGCATTTGTTTTATACACGTCATTAATTACGTATTTCTTTCGCCATGTGGGTGTTGCATTACTATTATTCCAACCACACCCGAAGGAGGGCCTCTCCACATATAAATGCACTCTACCCATAAAGTGCCACCAGTGGCGACACACGACGTGTAGCCCTTAGTACCAGCATGTTTTGCCCACGGGAGGCGCTTCTGATTAACGCCGTCACTACGCACGAGCCTTGTGGGGGTCGTCTACTGTGGGCCGTGCTGCATGAAACTTGGTCACTTAGAAAGCGCAAGTTCACTACAAATATTATCACTCCCAAAATGCTAGCCATATTTTTTTTTGCTTCGTGAAACAATCGATTACATTTCTGTCCCATTCATCGGTCCGCCTTTTTGGAGAAACTGTGACGTTTTTGTTCGCAGGTAATAATTCGCTTTTTTGGGTAGCCTTCAATAATATTGAATCCTGCTGGTGGAATGGTTTGAATATTCTCTTCTACATATAGGACGTAAGAACATTTTCTACATGAAGGAATTAGTTCCTGGAAAATGAATTATTCAGCAATATTTTCTAATGGTTATACCACAGCGATTAAGTTGCTGAGTTTCATGTAGAGATGACTAATAGCGACATAAAGGACAGCCGAAGGAACTTGTGCTGTTCAGACGTTGGTTAAAATATCGCGCTCATAGGGCAATTCGTGCGTGCGCACCTCAGAAACTAATAATATGGCAAATGGCTAAGTAGGAATTTTGATGCCGTCAGTAGCGTTTAGGTAGCTGTAGGTTAAAGGGTATTCATGGACGGAGACGCCCCAAAGGTCACAAAATGTGCACTCAACAAGGAATGTATAATTCAGCGAAGTGGGAAAATATCCTTAAACGCTGTGCTATGGGGGCCGACAAAATTCACCGTAAAGCGAAGACTTGGACATATTTTGGGGTATGAATAGATTGCTCATTGCCAGCTGTAATAAGAAAACAGCACCCAATGAATGACGCCGTATCCTATACTTTCGGCGAAGAGTCTTGGAAGACCACATAAAGGTGTACGCTCATGCAGATGAATGCGCATCTCTCGGAAGGTTCGACGCGCAAGGTTACGGCCACACTTACATCGCTTCTCAAGACAAGGGCTCGACTACCGTCGTTTCTGTGAGCTGCACGGGTACGGGTGTAACAATAGTGGTTTAGCGTTCTTACTAGACGAGTTGTTTCTTGATTAATACCATACAAAAAAATTGGCATATCCCACGTGGAGTGGGAATCGATGATATGCGAAGCACGAATAAGTAAGGTTGATATGTCACTTTACAACCAGCAAAATGTTACGAGGTGGAAAATGATGCTGTACATGACTTCCTTGTCATGATTATCATGTCCGGATGTGTCGTTTACCTTCGCACTCTAATCACGTCACGTGACACAAAATTGAGTATATGTGGAGCAAGCGAAACGGCCATGAGCACGCTCTTAGCATGGTATGTTGTCATGTTCTTACATGATGCACGTGTCAGGATTATCATATTTGCACCAGTCATATATTTCGTCATTCTTTGACGTCACGTAACCAAAAATTTAGTATATGTGGAGCAAGCAAAACGGCCGCGAGCACATCACAAAGGGCCCAATATATTCCAATGTAGCCTTGACGTGCACGCACGCTGGGCACAGCGATGCTACGTTAGCAAAACGCGAGCACTCTATAGTTTGGCACAAGGGGCGACCAATGCGACCATGCGTCCGTCGGCGCGGCCCGAGAAAACCAGCGCGAAATTCGCGCTGATGCTCAACCCAGACAACACTGCACACGTCTCCTTCTTTTCGTGACGAAGGGATGCTGGACGCGCTGAAACGCGCATGCGTCAAAACAACGTAGCGTGGCGCACGCCTGCGAGTATACGGCAAAACCGGCGCCTGGCGTTGCAACGCCGGCGTGACGCGACAAAAGGAACATCAGCGAGCGCGTGTGCCTCCTCACGTCGAAAAGTATTGGCACCTCAACTGTGGCATGTAGTCATGTTCTCACATGACACACATCTCATGATTGCCATGTTTGCACCAGCCACATACGTTCGTCATCCATTCACGTACCGTTGTACGAAATTTGGTATACGAGAAGCTAGCCAAACAGCCGTGAGCCCATCGTGAACGTAGCTTGTTGTCATGTTGTTACATGACACGCATGTCGTGATTATCATGTTTGAATGCGTTATTGACCTACGTCGTCTATTCGCGTCACGTAATACCGAGTTTGTACATGTGAAACTATTGAAACGGCCACGAGCGTATCGTGAGCGTAGCATGTAGTCATGTTGTTACATGACACGCATCGCATGTTTACCATGTTTGCACCGATATCATACCTTCGTCATCCATTCATGTACCGTAATGCCAAATTTGCTATATGTGACACTAACGAAACGGCCGCGAGCGCATCATGAGCATGGCATATAGGCAGGTTGTTACATGATACGCATGTCATGATTTTTATGTTAGGGTCTGTCGCTTGTGTTTGCCATGAAATCATGTCATACCATACCCGATTTGCAACATGCCATGTGAACAAAACCACCGCACGAGCTGCAGGAGCATGAAACGTAAATCCTGGCATTCATGACATACATGTCATGATTTTCATGTCATGACTAGTCAAATATGTTCTTCATACATTCATGTTATGGCATACAAAGTTTGGTATCGATACTATTATCGAAATGGGCAGGAGAGCTAAAAGTCGTAAGCAGCTACATAGATAGATAGATAGATAGATAGATAGATAGATAGATAGATAGATAGATAGATAGATAGATAGATAGATAGATAGATAGATAGATAGATAGATAGATAAAATGATATAGACTGATTGCGGTACCACTCAGTCGATTTCAGCAGGGTCTACTCTATGCAAGAACGATGCTTCGTGCATCATTGCGCAATTTTTGTTGGTCCTCTCTTTGGATGACACGAATTGCGAGCATGCGAAACTGGGAATATAATTTGTGATTGAAAAAAAAAACATGCACAATCGCACCCTCCTGAACTATTTGCTGAGTGCCTGCGTACTGGATGCAGTCGCCATGCGTCACTAACATACTGGCCCTCATAGTCACTCCCAATGCCAGCAGACACGCGCTCCCTGAATCGTGGTTCAGTCTCTGTGCAATGGGCATTTTGTTGATTGATATTGAAGCGTACATGAGCAACTAAAGCGTACACAATGCAATCCGATACTGTCTTCGTGGATATTTTTCACTACACTACCTCCCATCCGTCACTTCATCGGTATGATCCAATACATTCGCAGCCTTCTCTCCCCTGGAATCTGAGCCAGAAGACGAAGAGGCGTGAATACAGAAATCAAGTGGCACGAAGTTTCGACTGACTTGTATGCGCAAGAAAAAAACAGTTCCTAGTTTTGGTTCTTAGTTCGGGAATAACTTCCAGGTGGAACTCAACAGGGCCTAGGGCTTTCAACACTCGAAATCAGCCGGCAAACCGAGGAAAAAAACTTTTCGCAACGCTGTGGAACATGCTGGCGCTTCGTTCCAGCACCAGGTGTCCTGGTTTGAAAAGGGTGTGGCTCTCGTTGGAATGTGAGCGGAATTCGGCATGGTGATGCGCTATGGAAAACTGCACTTTAAATCAGGCCCTCCATAGTAGCCCCGTAGTATTGGTATCCTTCGGATGGTTATGCGCCATTGTGTTAAAACCAAAGAAACTCTCTTGCGGAAGCCTAGACGTCCTTACATATATATACAAGCTTCAACGGTGACTCTCGTGCGATTTCCTGCTTTGACGCATTCAAGGCAAAAAAGACTGCGCGACGTATTGATTGATTGATTGATTGATATGTCGGGTTTAACGTCCCAAAACCACCATGTGATTATGAGAAACGCCATAGTAGAAGGCTCCGGAAATTTTGACCACCTGGGGTGCGGCAACGTATTCATCCCAATTGTTATGACTGGGACTTACGTATGACGACAGTATGTCCTTTGTGATACGGTTTGTGCGTTCCACCAGATTATTCGGTTGTGGGTGTTGAGGAGTGGCCACGTCATGTCGAATTCGATGGTCATTCAGTAGGTTTCTGAATGCTCGCTACGTTAGGCCGTGCCACAATCAGTGATGAGCCAGCGTGGCATTCCGTGTCAAAAAAAGACGCACTTTTTGATGAACGTCAGGACATCCTGCGTCGAAGAGTCAAGGACGACCCTGGCAACG
Source organism: Rhipicephalus microplus (assembly GCF_013339725.1). Classification (NCBI taxonomy): domain Eukaryota; kingdom Metazoa; phylum Arthropoda; class Arachnida; order Ixodida; family Ixodidae; genus Rhipicephalus; species Rhipicephalus microplus. The sequence goes on from NW_023613204.1 coordinate 76,459, forward strand.
GTCCACTTTATTAGATTTTCTGTAGCAACGATGAAGAACTTGTTGCCGTGTGATATGCGCGGAAACTGTCTCATATAATCAAGTACCAATATCTCAAAAATACGTTTCTGAAGGAGGTATAGGTTGCACAGGGACCAGGTTCATATGTGTGATGCCCTTCCGTGCTTGACACACCGTGAACGATAACACGGTGCGGAGATCACTCAGCATGCACTGCCATGAAAACTTCTCTTTGATGTCCGCCGGCGTCTAGTGAAGCCTGAGGTAACCGGCAGTCGGGGCGCCGTGGCCCATGAATAGCACCGATTGTCGCTTGGCTAGCGGCGCAACAGGTACACACGACGCATCGCGATAGTTTCAAGGATAAGTAATTGTATCTCGGACAAAAGAATTGCAGCTCGGGGAAGTACGCACTCGCAAGCGTCACTGCAACGCTTTGGAGTCCGTACTTCCCCGGATGGTTGCCTTGTTTTAATAATGATTTTTGCGTCTTGTATAGGTGTAGCACGTGAATCAAGCGCTGCAGTAACAGAGGAGATGTTACTGAAAGCTGTTGGAGGGGGGGGGGGGTAGTAAGCGTCTTGAGCGTCGCTGCAAGAAACAATGAAGGATGTGTAACTATGCACTTTTAGAGCCCACCTGATGAACTTAACATTATTGTATTTTTTTATTGAAGCCAGCGAAGGGAAAGTTGTGGGTAACGCCGGTGAAGGTTTTATTTTAAACATACGAATGACCCTTTTCGACTGCTCAAACGGCTGAAAAGCACTCAAGCTGCGTGATATCGGCTCTCTGCTTCACTAAGCCGGCGGCTTGCATAAACGACCAGCCTCCCGCCAGTCCTTGTTAGTCTGTTAGAGAACAGTTCCGCGGCGAACACCGCTGGGATCTGTGCGCAGAATCGTCAAGGCGATCTCGTCATATAGTGCGCAAGAATCGGTGGTGCTTGAAGGGCAGTCTTAAGGTCACGGAAGGCAGCTTTTTGTTCGCGACCCCATTCTCAGCAAACTTCTTTCTTCAGTAGCTCGTTGAGAGGTGCCACGCGTGAAGCGAAGTCAGGGACAATGCGTCTGAAATATGAGGTAAAGTCCAAGAAACTTTTTAGCTGCTTATCTGTGACAAAAGACGGAATGCAGGCAATGACTTGGAGTTTGGTGGGGTCAGCACTGAAGGCTTTGGCGCTGACTACGTGTCTCAAGTAACTAACTTTCAGGAAGCTGAAGAAGCATTTGGAAAGCCTATGCAAAGGCGAAAATCTTGAAGAGTACGCAAGACCATTTTCAAACGTCTGAGAAGTTCGGGAAACGTGCGAGCGTATACAACAATGTCCTTATAGACATGTCCTTATAGACCAAAACCATCGAGTACCCTAGATGCCCAAAAACCCGATTCATTAATCATTGAAATGTACTAAGAGCGTTGCAAAGGCCATATGGCAGGCAATTAAACTGTCATAGGCCACCTGGAGTATTAAAGGTGGTCTTCTCAGTGTCGTTCGGGTCTAGCTCCTCCTATCAATGGCCAGAAAGAAGATCCTGTGTAGTTAAAAACGCAACATGCACGCTGTCAAGGGCATTGTCAAGACGTGGAAGCGGATACACGCCAGGATTAGTGACACTGTTAAGCCGTCCGTAGTCAAACCAGAAACAAATTGTGCCGTCTTTCTTCCTCACATGGACTATGGAGAACGACCTCCGACTTAATGAGCGTGTTATGTGATGCCACGCCTAAGCATGTCATCTAATTGCTTAGTGATATTTGCACGTTTGGTCGCAGATCCTCAACGCTGGTGATGCCGGACAGAAACTTTTAGCCTGCGTCGATTCTGTACTGCACGAAAGGAGTGAGGCAAGGCTTCTTGGATGACATGCCGTCGCAGTCGAGAAATTTTCGTAGAAGTGCTTAAAACTCATCTTTCTGTGACGGAGTTAAGTTGGGGACGAAGTTGAATTCGTTCTAGTTTATGAGCGAAGCAGTTGGTGACGAAGGTACTACGCGCTCGACTACTGCTACGACAGACGATGCTTCAAGGTAGGTACCGGTACAGATAATGGTGCTTGCCAGAAGGTGCAGGTTTCTGTCAGACAGGTTTGAAGACAAGCACTGCAAAGGTTTGGCCGGAGCAGCGATAGAGGGGCTGCAGTATTGCAAATTTGCCTCTAGGCGTGGAACAAACCGCGCTTTCTACAAGAATGTCCACGTCGACAAAGGACTTGGCATGGCTGTAAACGGCAACCCACGAAACAGACAAAGGTAGAGTAACAGATGTTCCCATAATCATACGATGCAAAAGTGGGCACAATTTTTCATTTCATGGTTGCTCACTTCGGTTTGTACTCACAGCCGTACACGTGTTCGTTGTTACAATGCCGACTTGCAAAGAAATTTAGTATATATAATTTTCATCATGCCGTGGCTTTCAGTGATCCCGGAGCGCACTTCGGCAACAATTCTGTAAATGACACTACACCACGGGAAACATGGCAGCCAAAGGCAAGCCTTACCACAAAATTGAACACCTGCTCGTGTTGATTGATTTGATTGATAGGTGGCGTTTAATGTCCCGAAACCACGATATGATTATAAGAGACGCCGTAGTGGAGGGCTCCGGAAATTTTGACCACATGGGGTTCTTTAACGTGCACCCAAATCTAACCACACGGGCCTACACCATTCCCGCTTTCATCTGAAATGCAGCCGTCGCAGCCGGGATTCGATCCCGCGACATGTGGATTATCACCCGAGTACCTTAGCCACTGGACCACTGCGGCGGCGCATGCTGCTCGGGTTGATGTCGAAGTGATAGATGGCAGTTTAATGGTGCAATCAGTGCCACTGAACTGCAAACTAATGCCAAACTCTGCACACCAATGATAGCCTAAGATCACTGGCCTACGCAAGTCCGGGATGACAAGGAACCATTGTCTCTCTCACTTCCAAAGCACACACGCGTTCAGGCAGACTTCGAAAAGGCTTGGTATAGTGGCTCCGTCAGCCACAACAAGACAGAGTCAATCAACTTGCGCAGTGCTAACGGAAAAGCATCCAGAGAATAAGCTCATCGCGAAAAAGCTAAAGGCAGCCCCTGATGTGTCAATTATAGTGCTTCAACGTGCTTTGGCGGTTCTCCAAGCTTCACCGGAGAGTTGTCATCTCGGCGAAAAAGCCACGTGGAAGAAAAAAAAGGGTTTCAGCCATCATGCAGGGTCCTACCCTCAACGGCCCGCATTGTAGTTTCTCGAAAAAGCCTTCATAGGAGGAGGCGAATCATCTAGCAGCTCGGTCATTCGAAGACAGCTTTAAGCGAAACAACAAACGTCGTTGCAGTGACAGCCGCGGAGCATCACTGAAGGGTCGGGAAGACAAGCAGGAGCAGAATAGTGGGTTCTGGACGCCGCGTCCATGTAGGTTGGCCTCGTGCTTAGATTTTGAGCTGCTTGCGAGCTTTCGTGTACCTCCGCTTGAAGAGCGATGGCTAGAGCTGATCGTGAGTTGATCGGGCGAGCGAGGTGGCAAAGAACTTGACGTTTCTGTTATTGATGGAGTCAACAGAAGCCTTAGCAGCATTAAAGTCTTTGTTGGCGGTTGGGCAACGCATGAAGGCTTTCCGGGAGAAGCTGTCGAGATTAATTGCAAGTGCTTGAAGGTCGCGCTGACCTTGATGGACGTGTTTCAATTGTGCGACGCACAGTGGACTAAGGTGACCATCCCCAGTTCTCGTTTCCACCGCCAAGACAAAATCTTCAGAGTTCAAGTGGATAACTTGCGAGATGTACACGAGGAAATCAGCTGCGTCGGCACGAAACTGCACAACGAGTGACTGAGCTTTATTTTCGAACTGTCTAGCCATTTAGGTCAGCAATGGACTCAAGCTGGTGTGCAAAATCAGCCCATGACATGGTGCCATCGAAGGTAGATCGTGGAGGTTGTGCTCCGAAAAACGGAGGCTCAGCTGAGATGGTAACATTTCGTCGAACCGATGTAAACACACGCTGCTTATGGCCTGACTGCGCCTCAACGACAGAGAGCCACGCAGAGCTAGGTCAGCAACGACGTCTGCTATTGGAGCACGTTGGGTAAGAAAAGCCTCAAGAGAGAGCAGACGGGTAGCGATGCGAGTTTCGAAACCTTCCATGGGCGCTCTTCTGTCGGCCTCACCTCGTGAAGCAAAGGCTTGTAAGCCATCTGGTACAGGTAGAGTGGCACCATTGCTTGACTGTAGACGTTGACTGCCGTACCCCGAACACTGAATTTCGATATACGAGGAGAGGTAGGGGCCCCCGCGGCCTCTGCCGAGCTTTTCTGCGTAATTGGAAGAGCAGGTTCCCGGGGTATCGACGACGTGCGTCTTCCATGGGGTGCATTCGTGAACTGCCTACTGTTGTCGGTGCGGCAGCTTTGCTCTGTGTAAACATGGGTTATACGTGAGGCCGATGTCACCTAATGAAACCTACAAGAGCAACTAATGTGAACACAATCTTACTTTTCGTTGTTCGTTTGTTTGTTGCATGTGAACACTGGCACGTACCCACTCTGGCGGATGGGTGAAGAAGACTTTTAGTAGCCCACAAGTGAACACTATACAACGATTTACAAACTTCTACTAAAATGTACGAAAAAAAAGAAATTGGAAGTTATCTTTAGATAATAAGCAAACTAATAAGAAATTAAATGGGAATGAATAAAATACTTTAAGTTTTTATTCATTTTTAAAAAAAGAAAAATTTTTATCTGACCAGACAGTTGAGTTTAACTCACGCAATCAAAACCGAATGGATGTCCTACATTTTTCCCATTACCAGTTCTATCATAGGTATTCTTAAGATATAGATTAAAGCAGGCGTTATATTGTCATGCGTTTGTTATCGTGAGTAAAATACATACTGCATCAAATACATTTCCGTGGCAATGTCTCAAGCCAAAGTAGCCAAAACTGAAAACATTATCTGCAGTTAAACATAAACGTACTGTGGAAAACAGAACATCTATAGAAGTCTTTTCCTAATTAATAAATAGTTCTGACATGATATGAAACAATGGTCAAGATTTTGTTTCTTCGTAGAATGGGCCCATGGAAATTATTGCCAGAACAACTCTGTGTATATAAAAGTTTATTAGGGGGACACGGCACCAATATTTGGTAAAAATAATTTCTGAAAGTTTAGATTAACTATACTGAGGTTTCCAGGGATTTCCGAGGTGTTGATAGTCTGTCGATTTTGTAATACTCGCTTTCATAACTGTGCAAGTTGCTAAATTTCTCTATTTGATCGATACTGTGTATTCTAATTCTGAGAATACAGAAATAATAACACCATCAAGCAAATTTCCGGCTGACAAATGGGCCACTTCATTTACCTGTATGCCACCCAACACTGTCATCACTTTTTTTTCGGTGCACTACTGGTCACGCGCCACTCATTTCTTTGGTATGATCGTAAGAGTCAATACAATATAGATACACACGAGGCAGTGAAAACGTACTGACACAGAAGAGGCAGGGAAAGGAATTCACTGCTACTAAAGAAGTGGGTGTACTCGCCTTGAGTGCACCAGACGAAAATCTTATGGCGAGACGGCTGGGAATGATATCTGTTATTGCGTGTAATGAATGAGCAGTGAAATTTACTTGGTCTAACTGGGTCTTGAATTATCACAGTGCCGCAGCTGAGGTTTGACGCAATGCTATGCTTCCAAATACAACGTTTCCAGTTGCCTGTTTGCATAAATTGTTCGTTGGGTGATAAGAGGTGAAGGTGTTTGCCTCGACTGCTGATGACAATGAACTGTGGAATAGCCGTTTCTCATGATGGACACCTTTATTATACCTGCACATTATACAGTTAATACCTGACGGAAACCTACACGACCGCAGAAGGTGCTCATATGGAGCTTTCTGCGTAACGCTGATTCAATTCAATGAAGAGGCAGTTCACGACAGTCTCTATTTTAACAGGCATCTCTAGTGCCGTCTAGAACATGCGCAAATAGTACACACGAAGCCGGCTATCGGTGATCGAATGTGCGAGAGACTGATTTTCATAGGACGAAATTTCTGATTTGTCATATTACCGTGGTCTTTAAGGTAGATGAGGATGACCCTTGTACTGTACATGGACGATAATAACAATGGGAAGTCTTTGGGGCCACCATCTCTTGCAGTAGGTTAAACTCGAAGATTTGAAAGCTGTTTTCTGTTATACGCTGTCATGAAGACGAGGCTGCGCCACTCCATAAGGCAAGGCGTTTTTGAGTCCTGTCTCATATGGTACCATGAATATATATATATATATATATATATATATATATATATATATATATATATATATATATATATATATATATATATATATATATAATTACGCAAGTGCATAAACAAATGGGTAAGGCTGGTGAAGTGAGTATACCACATTTATCGGCGAAAATACCACAGTTCATTCTGGCACCACAGTTGTGTTTTGAGACTTTACAAGGAATACTTTCCCGAACTATTATTGCGGGGTCCGAAGATAAACGAGAATTTTCAAACTTGTTTCAGTGAAAAAATTGAAGCACTAGAAAAAGTTATGTATTTTTTGGAAGCATAGCATGGTGTTTCCTTGAAGCTTGATTTCTATTAGCAATAGCTACAGCAACCCTTAGAACTCCCAATATGATTTATTCAACAGGTATATATCACCAATTCGAATGCGTATAAATGTATCTCTATCGTCGCAAGCAATACTGCAACAATTCTTTGAGAGAAGATGATCTCTAGAACATATCAGTGCCTAGATAGGTTCAAATATCGTACGACAATTCTGCACTCATCTTTAAATTTTTTCAGAATGAGAGGTTCTTGAGTGCTTCGGTGTGAGTCCTCACGCTCATCATAATTGCCTCGGTTTTCGAAAAATATATATTCAATGTTTACAGTATGCCCTGTACTTGCAGATACACGCACACATACTGACTGGTAATATGAACTTTCAGCTTAAAATAGTGTTCTCCATAGCGCATTTTCGCAAGTGCAACTTCAGGCCACTTATTAGGTATGCCACTTATGGTATACTACGGGTATATTTGTTAATAGCATGCGTCTTCTTTATTATATTACAGCTGAAAGAGAGGCCTCAAGATAAGCCAACTGTTACGGCTATGAAGTTTGACCCGTGCCTTTCCCACAGAGGGAGAGCCAGGCTGTTATTTGTGGCCACCTCCTGTTATGTATTTCTCTCTACCTTTCTTAACAAGTATTGCTCGGGTAAGTGAAACTTTCAAAAATAAATTGCTCGTTCTGTTGGTTCGGGTATTTGAATGAGCCTAGTATCTAGGAAGTTAGTACAAAAGGCCAAAAGTAGGCGATGTCAATATCTATTGTATTTTTTGTAACTTTGTTTAAAATATTCTTATAAAGTGTAATAACTTAGCCTCTAATGCTAAGGAAAGAAGATAAAGCTTCTAAATGGGTAATTATGTGTTGATGACACAGACCTTCCACAAAGACTGCAGTACAAGACATTTTGAATGACACTGCCAATACCGTAAAGAGCAACCGAGACAGCGCATGTATCGCAAAAGCCATTATATATAATGCCGATAGATTCCAACAAAACTAGTACACACTGCTCCTGTTTTCACTTCTTTTTCAGGCTTTATCGTGTACCCAAGACTTCTCGACAGCAGAGATGAGTCTGGTCAACTTATCTTGCACGTTTATGATGGTCTGACTCTTACTCTAGAAAAGAGCTCTGTACTGGCGATGAATTTACATTATGTATCGTCATCTTCCACAGAATCTTACTCAGACATAGTAAGACGACTAGTGATATTAGAAGACGCACCGGAAAGTTGTTGAAAGTGTTTTGAAGAGACGATTGCAATTGATTTACACCAGCCATTTGCCATATCGCGATATTATCTTAGAGGTACATCGGACTATTCGTACTGTGTTGTGATACGTTTGCGACATGTTCTGGTATTTCAGTAGAGAAATACTTTAAGATGTATGCACACTAATGTGATGCTGTAGAGGACACGGGTATGTCATTACTTTTCGTTCGAAATGAACTTACTTGTTTCAAAAGGAGAAACGAAGATTTTAGTGCCAGAAAAAAGCACACCACTGGCAGCCGGCACAGTAGCAGGTGGAGCAGCGTTGCCCACACGCATAAGATAGCCATGTGATGATGTTCCCTCTGCTATGACTGCAGAATCATGGAGGAAGCCATGCTCTGTCGATGAAGGTCGCAGTCTCTCAAGATGGGAGCTGCAATTATATTGTTTTTGGGCGGTATGTTGAAGCAAAAGTAGCCTTGTCTGCATGACAGCCTATTTGACTGCCTGTTGCAGTTTAACTGAAGCTAAAGCAACAACTGTCATACACACACACACACACACACACACACACACATACATATATATATATATATATATATATATATATATATAGAGAGAGAGAGAGAGAGAGAGAGGAAATAGATAGATAGATAGATATACTGTGTCTAGAATCGATGTACACTTTTTCTTCATTCAGTGGTGTTCGTTCGTGAGACTAGCAATACGCTCGAATTTTGATGAGTTTTGATGCGGTAAAGCGTTAACCACGTTGCTGTTCTGCTCATAATTAATGTGTTTTCGAAGCATCAGTATTTCTAAAATTTAACTTTCACTTTAAAATTTGTATCCGCGTCATAGTACTTTGGTATTTGTATACCAACATATTTCTTTGTGTAGTTATTCCGTAATGTTAAACAGAAATCCGTCTCAGTAACTCTTTTCGGGTATCCAGTGCATGCACTTTGATATCTGTGTTCCGGAATTCTTTCCTGAGTGCTTCTGCCTAGCCTTACTTCTTTTACATCGGTCACACTGCACTGTGGCACACGACTCGGACAAGGAGTTGAAACATACAAGCACTGTCCGTTAACTAATTTTATTACTGCGTGAAATCCCCCCCTTTAACACTCGCTGCTCCCACGACCTTCCTACTTAACAGTAAGAAAAATGCTACGCAAAACATGTTACCGAAAACACTATAGAGAGAAGACAAAAATGATTGCATAAAAGAACGCATAAAAGAAACATTAAGTCCAGCCAATTTCCTCAAGTTTCCACAGTGAATTACGGTATTTCATGACTGCCGTACTGCATGAGACTGCAAATATAAGATTCACGACCGTTTAACATGTGTCATATTTTCATAATATAGGTTCCATGCAATACGGATACGTTCTAAACACAGTGAAGTATTAGTTTATGCTTATCCAGTGTTTACCCGATCTTTGCGAAACAGCGTGAAAAAGGGACAGGCAAAAAGAAACACACAGAAAGAACTGCTGAACCACCAACAAATGTGTTTATTAGTGCAAGCACGAATAGATACGCTTTTTACAAAATCCAGGAAGGGGAGGGGGATTGAAAAGACGCATGCACCCTTCCCTATACATCACATCTATTTAATGTTGCAGATAGCTAACCTCCTTGTTTGTTTAAGCTACCGAGAGTGCATTGAGACTCACATTAAGCATTTCGTAGGCTTAGTAGATTTCTCGAGCTCGGGAATCTCGATAGCTAGGAGTAATGCGCGTCTGTTAAAAAAAGGAGTTACATCCGCGCTTTGCGCTACGAATGGTCAAACTGCTGTCAGTCTTCGTTAAGAAACTGCTGGCATGTTCTCGTAGCCGACAATGGACACACCGGGCCGTCTGACCAATGTACACAGTTGTCTATAGACCCTTTCAAGGTTTACAAACACAGCCCCTGACCCTCGATTACTTCCGGTTTTGTTCACTGATGTGGTTTATTAGCATTTGTGGAGAACACGAGATTTAGAAAATAGCCCGCCGTTTCTTTACAGTTTTATTCCCCTGTTTGGCGAAATATATTCAAACAAATGTTCTTTTGAGCTGCATAAGAATTATAAAACATTTTCTTGTACTTTACGCACATTTCTTTAATCTGAAAAACGAAAAGAAGACTTTCTTTACGCTTGAAAAGAAGTTTAAAACATGCTTTCAGTTTCGATATTAGGAGAGAGTAAATGAGGTGACCGGAAGGTTTTTGGGATACAACGCTTGTGACCTTGAAACTATTCATATCCTTGCGCACGTTTCCTGCACCCCGCTTCGGTGGTCTTGTGGCTAAGGTACTCGGCTATTGACCCGGTGGTCGCGGGATCAAATCCAGGCTGCATGCGGCATTTTCGATGCAGGCGAAAACGCTGTAGGCCCGCGCACTAAGATTGGGGCACACGTTAAAAAACCCCACATGATCGAAATTTGTGGAGTCCTCCATTATGGCGTATCTCATATTCCTATGGCAGTTTTAGGACGTTAAACCCCATATACCAGCCTACCGACGTTACGTCTGGCCTTTGTGTTTGAGCAGCGTGCGAAGTGCGAGCTGTGAGAGTCGTTAGTTCACATTGATCATGCGTGTTTTTGTGTGTGTGTGTCCTTTGTGCTTGAGCAGGCACTGCGCGTTGTGATATGCTTGCCGCTTATCGCATTACATTTCATTTTCTGGCAATCAGATGCACTGCAGTGCTGTTGCGGTGAAACTGTTTCTGCTTTCGTAAACTTATAAATATTACCTTTTATTTTACAGTTTCATCAGAGTCTCTATTAATTTTTTGTGACTGCGATTTTGTTTCTGCTTTACCACACCACATTATTTCAAATTCGATTATTTACATAGCAGATACCACTGACCTTTTTTCTACCTGCATGTATCAAGATGGGAAGTGGCAGTGCTTGCATTAATACATCATTTGCGTTTTATTGAATAGCTAAACGGTGAAGAACTCGAAAAAAACTTGTATCATGACACAATGACTGCATCATCTCTCATAATCGACCGACAACCAGGGGGCGGTGTAAGTGTGGTAAGTTTTACAAGGCTAGTTTAACAGTCTTAAAATTTAACAATCATAAGTTTGGTGAAAGAATTTGAGGAACTCTTCTTTTTATATGCCTAATGCTTACCGGCAATGCGTCGCAATGTTCCTCATGCATTCATCACCTGTAAAGCTATACGTGTATTTATCAGTCCATTTATGCCACTTAAGGCGCTTACTTTTTTTGATAAATGCACAAGTGCGTGCTCTCGAAATGCACCGGAGGTTAACCGTTTCCCGCTTTATCTATGACTAAGAATTGAAAAATAATAAAAGAAATATGCGTTCTGGGGTTTCTGTGGTGAGGGTTGCGTTAAAATATTCACATACAAAAACATTTATCGACCTTGTCCTATATGCTGAAACTGAATTAAATAAAATATTGCAATTTGATATTCTCCAACAGATTTTGTTTATCGAGGAAGTAGGGATAACTGGCGAATTATTGCGGTAATATTCAATATTAAAGTATAAGTAATATTCATTAGGTAACCTACTAATATTCGAAATCAGGTATTGGAAATTTCTTCGCGTTAAAATGCTGTAGAAAGAGGCACCCAAACTTAGAATTTTGAAGAATTCGCAGCATTTTGAGTCTTAGTTCAGCTATTTTATTTACGTCTTCAATCCCCGCTTTCTCCTGCCATTTTTTTTAAGAAATAAGAGTCACGGCCAGTTTATTGTATACTCTGATCGCAACTGTACGAAACCTTTTAAAGAGATTGTTCCTTTTCAATTCTAGTGTCTGCGCCAGCAAAATACGCAATCGGTTTACACGAAGTACTGGAACGTAGTTGCAACGCAGTTGCTCGCCACACATAAGCCTGTGCAATGGTTACACATCGGGATAGGAAAGAAATTCTACTAACCATACCTTTTGAGCAACTAGATACACCCTTTTAGTAACAAGATGTTCAATATTTTCAACATTTTCACTACGAAATACTTTCAATATTTATTGTAAGAATAATATAGGTTGCTGAACTGCCATATATAAGAATAGACACCGAGCTGCAGGGCACTCGTAATTTTGACTACCCGGTGTTCTTTAACGCACTCCTAAATTTCCGCCGACGGGTCTTTATAATGTATGTGTGCCATTGAGTCAGTGCTGATTACGTGTACTCATTCGCAATGTCACCACTAACGTTATGCTAAGTCGTTCCTCAGACTGTTTAGGAGCCATGATATCAGGCAGCATTCGCGAAGAGCTGGAAGTGACCGCTGTATGGTTACTTCTGACATGCAGACTGTGACTTGAGTTCTGCGTAGCGGCATGCTTTATGATGGCAATATTTGGACATAAATTGATGAAAGCCCTGCGAAGTGACAAATATCGCTGTGCTACCTTTTCCTTGCCTTAAAAATGAACTAACACACTTCTAGTCATCTGATTAGCCTGATATACGCTTTCGTGAAAGCAACTTCCATTCAAAAGCGATAGAGAAGCGAAGCTTCACAACGATGTAGACCGTATGGAAGCCAGAGTTTTACTTGCGATGTCTGCGGCACCAACAGAAATATCGAGCACCTGCTGTGTCACTGTCCTTGATTTGCCTCGGAGAGAGAAGTACTTGTCAAAGCATTTTGGCGACTGGATGATAGGCCAGTTTCTGGCCATGTGTATAATAGCACCGTCCACATCTCTCGAGAGCCAACAAGACCACGAAAGGCCTCTTGTGCTTTTTGAGAATGACGGGTTTGTGCGACCGCATCTCACTTGTGGTACAGTTCTACGCGGTACAGTGAATTTACTGTCCCTCTCTCCCTTTTTTCCTTATTTTTCCTCCTCTCTCTTTCTGTTTTTATTGCCCTTCCATAATCCCAGTCTAGGGTAGCCAACCGAAAGCCTTTCTGATCAGCCTCCCCGCCTTCTCTCTCCCTGTTAACTTCCTTCCTAAAACTGAACTGGAAACACTTTCTTCCAACAATATTCCATACATTTTCTGTGGAATGAAATAAATATTGTTTCACACCAATCCAATACTTCATTTTTAGCTGTGTACTTTGACTTGTTGCGGATGCACGCATCAAGTGATTACTGCGACACTGCTTGAATTTGCTGTAGGTTTTTCGCTTAACACTAAAAGAGTTCACCGCTTCTGGATAGTCTTGTGTTTGGCGAAATATCGATGAAAGAGGTAGCGCCAACACTCAGCATTCTTCCAATGTGTATAGTGGTTACACCGGCGTTTATTCTATATTTGTGTATTTTTTCCTTCACCCCGCGTAACTGAATACGTGGAGAAAGGCCGTGATAAACCATGTAAACTATAAAGCTTTCAGGGCTATAGGCAGTAATATCGTGTTGTTCTGCTTGCTTATCCATAACCATTGTCTAATGAAGGCCATTAACGTGAGAATAATGCGATATGCGCTGCTGCCACCATGGCAGAGCTTAGCGCAGGATAATAATTTTTGGAACGCACATTGTGCTGCATTGAAATGAACACTTCAAAAGACCTCACTGTTAAACATCACCTTCCTAACCGATCATACTCTTATGACGTTTTGACAACACATAAATATTAACAAGTTTTGTATATCTTTACAATATTTTACATTTCAGCGTGGAGTTCTTGCTCGTAGTTTCAGGATCGCACCGCATCCTGTGTCCAAAAGATCTGCTTTAGGTAAAAGCGCACATAAAATTTCGCTACTGAATGAAAGTACACCAACAGCTTCAGTCGAAGGTAAAACCTGAATTTTACTTTTATATCGTTGTTGTTTCGTAGATTAAAGCTAATAATGTGACAGCTAATTCATTCGGCTGTCTAGTAATGAAATGAGAAATTCAAAAGTTTAGTAGTTGTAAAAATATAGAAAAACACATTCGCTGCTTTAGCCCTATGACTAAGTATTCATGCACAAATAAAATATATATTTTAATAAAGTCTTATCAAGGCTTTGCTGGTGGTTTGTCAGGCATGTAACCATCCTAGATGAATCAGATACTTTTGTGAGATTCTATTAAGGAAATGAAGAAACGATCTATTGCAAACATGATGCAATATTGATGCCCAAGCTGTTGCACACTAAAGAACCACTATCATTAGCAAGAGAGAGAAAAAACACAATGTGCTTGTTAACACAGGCACTAGTTCTTGTAGGCAAAAGAGCTATTGCAGTATTGGTGTTTTTGTAAAACGTAAGACCAGGGGCACATAAAAAATAACCACATTGCGTTTTTGCGAAACAAAAATATACATAGACGGCGTATAAAAGAAGTTAATATTGCTTTATGTTGCCAAGTTTATGCTTAAGAAGGGCAATCGATGACAATTGCGTTCCAAACAGATGTGAGGCGACTCAGAAGGCTAAAAGCTTGCATAATGCTTGGGCAGCATCTTTAAGAGTAGAACATGACAGCGTAATCGCACCCCATGGCCACAGTCTTGAAGAGTTCCACAACAACAACAACATATTTGTTGGCGTAATGTCGGCCAAGTCATGGCACGAAAGAATGCCTACCGGATTTAAATGAGGTTGCGAGGAGCCCACTACGCCACATTTTTTTATTTGCTATTTGAATAACCACATCGTAGGAAGCCACAGGCACCATCGCAGCTGTACACAATGCTATGGTGGGTGGATTTGATCTACCCACTTGTGTAATTTACACGTTTGGACGCCTGGCGCGATTTTATGATTGTGCCACGCTAAGTTACAAGCGTAAAAGAGACCATACCAGATACGTGACATACCAACAGTACTATGTCTTCGAAGCCATTTCTAGCACTGGCAAGGCTTCATGGTAGAACAGCTGTTGGCATGCAGGAGGCTTGCGTTTAATTCTGTACCGGTCGGCTTTCTGTTATTTATTTGTTTTCATATTAAAAAAATGTTCACACAAAACTGCAATGTCTTTTTTCAAGAACCTAAAACGCCTATTTGAAATACAGCACTGATAAGGGCATTTCTGCGAAATTATTTTCTTGAGGCTACTTTGAAAGATTTCTGCTAATCTGATAAAAGCCTTTGGTATATCACACTAATCAAGAATCCACTTCAATCTTTGTTAACGTAACACTGCCATTGATTTGCACAACACTGAACAATAAATGTGAGTCTCTCGTTTATTGCCATTTTTTAGGCGCACGTGGGGATAGAATATACCTAAAACAACTGTTTTGTGCTTTGACTACAAGCTGTTCACAGAACATTATGTCAACATTACTTAAAAATGAATGGTAAGGTTTGAACGTATTCAAGGTGTAGGGGATGTCTAACTAATGAAAAAAAGTACAGCGGGGAAGACAATACAGACAAAGAAATAGTGCGAGCCTATAGAAAATTGACGTAGATATGTCCTTGCGAAAGCACTGGAACATGCATATTCTGATTTTTTTAGAATACGCGCAAGTAGCTCATTTTTAATGCCACGTAAAATTTCAGTTGGAGTAAATCAGTTCAGTTAAAAGGCACTATACGTCATTTCATCGCAATCGTATATTGAACAGCAGCTTTTTAGCATGACTACTTGCCACACACTGAAAACATTACTTAATAAGCGTTTCTCGCAAATAAATAGGGCAGGTTGTTTCTTGAAGCTTAGCGCCTTAGACGTACCCAGACTGTCAGAAACGACATTTGCCCTTCATTGCTCATGGTGACATTAAAAGAGAGAAAGTCTTGAACATTCATGTGCCTTCAGAAAAGATCTGAGGACAATATCGGGATGACTATTTCACCAGACTATGTGCTGATTGAACTTCTACCACAGGTTGCTTTGAAAACGCCGTAATTATCATGTTTATTAACTTTTTTTGCCAGACAAAAATAAAAGCATTGATGACCAACAGTGCGATCCTACAGATTTCGGTAAGCATGTTTACTTGCTAAATATTATGAAGAAGAGCATAGATCATGTCCTCGATATCTCCATTTACTTTCAAACTCCTCCTTACGTTTGACGCATGGTGTCACTCCACTAAAAAGTCTAGCAGATAACACAGTTCATGCCAAACAGTTCTATGCGAAGTATTCAGCCAGTGGCAGTGAGTGGCTAATTTTTTCCTTCAATCGAAGCTTTGTGAGGGGCTTCCATGTTTTCGTTCGAACTGAGTGGTCATGAGCATGCGTTTACTGACTAGTCACGGAAGTACACAGGCATGTAATGGCTGGCTTATAATCCTACGTTATAACGTCCGTAATTATGCTAGAGCAGACACGTTAGCTTTATAGCCATGAAGTGCATGCTGAAGTGCATCAATTACAATCCAACAGAACATCGTGAAAGAACACAGCATCCACAGACACACCAAAAGTTCTTACAAAAAAAAAAAAGCTCCATGATCAGCGATGCGGAGGCCCCCTCTTGGACGTATAATTATCTTGTAGTCGCCTCGAGGTAAACATGGTATGCGACTTGCTTTGATGAGTTGTCGTATACGCTGCTCGCCTTGT